>JABUQX010106444.1:0-12500 GCA_015478945.1 Trachelipus rathkii | reverse complement strand
CGATAGTTAGAAAGATCAGAGCGCTTCCTTTTTCGGAATAGGTTGACCTGAGCGTGCTTCCAACACTGAGGAAAGGTTTTAGTATTGAGACATGAATATAGTTGAACGAGCGGCGGGGATAGCACGGAAGCACACTCCTCAAAACTCGGGGAGGAATGCAATCCGGGCCACCCGCCTTCTAACGTTCGTAGATTTAAGAGCCATGCACCCGATCGAAATGTAAATCAAGCAAAGGATAGACACCTTGAGAGGAGTAAGAGAGAGAGGATGAGAATGCCAAATCCTCCAGGTGAGTTAGAGGAAAATAGGAGCCGAAGAGATTGGCCTTTCACTTGGAGAATTAGCAACAGAACCATTTGAGCGGAATAAGAAGATGAAAGACAGATTTACAGAAGTTGTTAGAGATTTTTGCAAAGGCCAGAAAGATTTGTCAGTAGGAGAACCAAGAGGTTAGCACTTCGTTTGATGTAAAGCGCGCTTTGCTTCGTCAAGAGTATCCTTGCCACGATTTCATGCACGAATGAAAATTAGCAAGAAGTGATTTGAGAATGAGGAATTTTTCCCACTCCGATACGCCACTAGTCTCTAGCCTGAATGGCCAGAGACAAGCACGATCGAAACCATGGTTATGAGGAGAGAAAGATTTAGTCAGAAGAAGGAATGAAACCTGCTCATCCATCAACGATTACGCTCCCACCTTATCGCAGAAGTCAAGCGTCACCCGAGACAAAGCAGTCATTCCATGGATAGTTAGCGTAAGAAAGCACGCAAGGCCCCCCAATCGCCCGATTAAAGAAGTGCCAAAAAAAAACGAGTAGGGCAGGATAGAGCTTGTTGAAGTAAAAGTATTAAAATTAGAGATATAAGTTGTGTCAACTTACCAGTAATAGAGCGAAAGTGGTGCTATTTTAAGAGAGAAGGGACTTAGTGAACAATAAAGATCAAGTAGTGTTACCAGAACTTTATAAGGAACATCGGACAAATGTGTGTGGGTTCTTTAATAGTTGCTCAGATCGTTAGAGAATGCGATTGATCGCCTCTCCCCACCTAAATCGGATGAGAGAACCCCAACCATCAGTGTTATGTACATTGAAATCCCTAATAGAGGACCTCAGTATTTGGACTGAAAGATATAACACGTCTCTGGGAAGTAGTAAAGATATCAAAAAAGGCACGTGAAAATGGTTCGTTAAAGAGAACAGAGCAGAAGCACAAGATATAATGTGTAGGAAAATAGATTTTAAGCCACAGAACACTCGAAGTTAAGAGATTCGAGATTCTCGGACGTGTTACAGGAGTGTTTATGGTTACATAGGCACATACTCACCCTTTAACACGGAAATTATGAAATATTATAGTTTGATACATTAAACGAGTTAGAGGGATGAATTCTTAGCATCTGTGTCTCAGACAAGAGCAAAGGTTTATGTTAGAGTTAGAGAGGGGTATTCCACGGATGTAGAATTAAGAGTTTAAGCCGCGGATGTTAGTAAATTCTATAGATGAGCCCGCGCCTGCGAAATCTCCATACACACAGCCACACACAACCACACAAACCCAAAAACAACAACAAAGACAAAAAAGACAAAAAACAGGGTAAAATTATTCACACACTAAAAAAACCGTAAATGTTAAAACGATAAAAATGTCAATAAAAATACGTAAAATATGAAAAACATTTAATAAGTTTTTTAAAACCCTCACCACTCGTAACCCTCACAAAATTTACGAAAAAAAAAAAATTACAATTATTCAACCTAAAATGTGTATAAAATAAAATAATAAATGAAAAAAAGTAGGTGCTATGTTAAAACCCGTTTATATAAATAAAAAAATAGAAACACTATAGCTTTAGCAGATGATCCAGAAAAAATATACCCTAGGACTATCTAAACTACGTATTACACAATCCTAAAAACAACTATTGCTATCTAATATAACTAAAAAGTTTTCAAAATTAAAAATAAAACGTATATTTTATCTTTTAAAGATACAAATTCAAATTAATCAAATCCATAAGAGTCAAACCAATTAAAACAGGAGGAGACGTTCAATGTACAAAAATATACTTAGAGCAAAATAAACTAAAACATTAAACTGCCACTCAATCCTCGGACGCTCCAGTTAAGTACGATATATCAGAAGGAAAAAATTATTACTCTACTATAAAATTTAATTTAATGTATATAAATTTAATATAAAACGTCTTTGGTAGCAAACTCAAGAATATCAACGAGCATTGGAAAATTTAAAATTTCATCAAGAAATTTGTCATTGTATGCGAAAGGAGTAGAAAAACGTTATAACTACATTAATTATATATATTATATACATATATATACTATTAATAATATAGCTATATATATATATATATATATATATATTATATATAATATATAGATATATATATATATTAATATATATCATAATAATATATTATATATATAATAATATTAATATAATATATATAATATTATATATATATATATATAATATAGTTATATATAATAATATATATATATATAATATATATATATATATATATATATAACGCTTGCAGCAACTCTAGAACCAGCAATGGAAACTTGTGCGCCTAGAAACATGATCTAGAGAACTTTTATGGGGAAAGTTTTAAAGGTCAAATGAAAGAAGATGCAAAGTCCCCACTGAGAGGGTAGAAAAATTGTATCTGGCAGTGCAAACACTCCAGAACTGCTATTAGAACCATGGATAATAAACAGTCATTAGGGAAACTTGAGAAAATAGTTTTGGGCAGAAGGAAGCAGATTGGATCCATTTGTTGGCAAGGTTGAAACAACCTTTCTGTGGGTAGATAAGATAGGATATATATTAATATATATCTATATATTATATATATATATATATATATATATAATATAATATATTATATATATAAATATATATATATATATATATATATCATATATATATATATAATATATATATATATTATATATGAGCTAACCTGTTGTCGGGATCGGGTATGTTAAAAAGAGAAGGAAAAAGCAATAGAAGAATCAGAAGGAATGAGAAGAGGACTGCAAACGCAAGAGGTTGAACAAGAGCTTAAGGGTTTCAGTTCTAAGAACATTGAATGAATCCTGAATAAGCTTCTGGTGAGATTTACCAATTTTATAGAAGCTGATGAATTTTCAGAAATTAACCAAATTTGAAAGATTCAAATGAAAGTTCACGTTCGAGTCCACACGGGAGAAAAACCTTACCAATGTTCTTTTTGCACAATGAAATTTGGCCGTAGTTATCAGCTCAAATTACATGTTGTAAAAATAGTTCCTTTTTGACATAATTTAAGTACGGAAATAAACTTTGATACATTAATTTTAAAATAATTATAGAATCTGTATACTGTCCAGTTAAGTTGCATTTATAGACGCAGATAGTTGCACATTTTTGGAGTATTCGTTTGAAAAAACTTTAAACATCTGAGCCTAATTTAGGAATTAATTGGAAAAATTACTTTTATTTAATCTCTGGGCAGGTGAATGTTGACTTATTATGTGTACACAGTGCTATAATATTGACAGTAGAACCTAAAATACAATTTATTCTTCTCCCTCACTTTCTCAAATCATTTGTTTTCAATATAAAAGATTTGATCCACGCATCCTCTTCACTCCTAAACGCCACCTTGTTCTTCACCAATCAGCCTTCAGTCACTCGACGCCCTCTTTTGACCAAAATACCAGCATATATTCCCATACAACACTCAATAATTAATCCCCCTACAGTTCCTACAGTTCCCTTATCTCACCTTAACTTATATAAGGTTATAATTACTGTCTCTCCCACCTCCCCTCGGAACTATACCCTTCATAACGCTTTGTTACACAACTTCCAAATCAATCAATCACCCATCTCGGCCTCCGTTCTTCATCATTCACCAGAATTTCATCTCAATATACCTGCAGATTTACCATATAATATATATTATAATATATAGTATATAATATATAATATTATATATATATACTACTATATAATATATATATATATATATAACTAATATATATATATATATATATATATCCGATTATAATATACTACATCATAATCATATATATACATTACTGCACAGAAGAAATTATACAACAAAGGATTACTACCTCATTAGAAGAAGACCAATAAATAAATTCATTTCAAATAAAGCACAAGAAAACGCGAGCATTCATAGTAAAAAAAAATACAACTTTTCAAAAGATCACAATTGTATATTGCATAATTTGGAGGCTGAAAGAAGCCTTTTTCTAAACATGAATAAAACAACGAGTTTGGAAAGGCACTGAATATATGAGGATAATAAAAGTTCTATAATCTCTCGTTTTTTCCCAGAATTACATTTACCTCCGACACTTGTATTAAGGAGAAGGGTATTAAGAGTGGTGATCGAGAGCTTGTTGGAATAAAAATTATGTCTGAAGAGAAAGAGGAGAGTTTTTTCTAATTTAGGAGGAATAAAATTCTTTTTTTCTTAGGATTATTCCTTGAGAAAAAAGCTTGTGGAGAGAGACTTAATATTAATAGATAATTTCTATAATATGGAAGATAAAATTCTTTATAAAAAGTTTAGTGATAAATTTTGTATTTAAAAAGCATTGAAAAAAATTCCCTAAACATAATCATAAAAACATGTTAAGACCCGTTTAATGAGTGTTTACTTAAGACACGCCGTACTTTAGCTATGTTTTTGTATTGAAATTGTCCATTTTGATTATTACAAATTGTTCAACCCCCTAAATAAAAACATTTTGTTTTTAAATTTAGAGTTAAACAAAATTTCGGTATCGTCTTTCATTTTAAGTTTAATTTATTTAAAATTTTATTTAGAGTTATATTATATACATATTAATGCATATTCTAGTATGAGACTATATATGCATATATTGTTTTTTGATATACTTATTTAAATATATATATATATAGATATATATATATTTCGATCCACTAAATTAATAAAAGGACTAAAAGTTTATCCTCCTCAAACCTTCAACCCTTTTTGCAAGAGTGGGGATGACAAGCTGAGATATCTGTCTAATTTACCATGGAAGGTAAGGAGGGAGGAGAGAGAGGAAGGAGGGGATGGTTTAAAACCGAATGGCAATTCTAAATTGACGTGTCTCGAGACCAACAATATTTGCCTTTTTCGACCATTTTTTTTAATAAATTTATCCACACGTTAAGGAGAAGCCGACACCTATTTAATAGCCATCGAACAGAGTGGACGCAAAATGCACCGCACCGCACCGCACCGCACAGCGACACTGGTAAACTGTGTGCTCGCAGCACGCAGTACGTGGGCTGACCAACCTATTGACGGCATTGCCCTATTGCAAAAAGGGAACTTTCCATGAAAGTTTTACAAGGATCGAAACTCGTCTTCAATGAAGGGAGTTGGCAACTCATCCTTATGTCACCGGTACATTCTTAATCAACTAAGATCTCAATCTAAGATTAACATAACGAGAATCAGTCCACGAACCTCTCGTTGCAGAGTGAATGAAAGACTGTTAATACCCGAAATAACCATTTGATATTATGTTTGTGTGTGGGGGAGGGACTTTTCTTTCGACTATACGTCATGCTCTTACGTTCATGCTCTTTCTACTAACACTATTCATTTCCATGCATGTTAACACACCCTACTCCCATCTTGGGAAATGAAAGGAGGCTTAACAGAAATATTACCTAACCTACATATAATATATATCTATACCTTCCATATATATATATATATATACTATAATATATACCTATATATATATTATATATATAATATATATATATTATATATATAAAATATATAATATAATATTATATATTATATATATATATAATATATATAATATTAAAATATATATAATAATAATATATATATATATATATACTATCATATATATATAGAAATATATATCATATAATATATATATATATATATATATATATATATATAATAATATATATAATTATATATATATTATATAATATATATATATATATTTATATATATAATATATTAAAAAGATATATCACCACGTTACGTCGTGGGATAGAGGGTCAAGGGAAGGTAGAAAGTAGGGACAGCTATTAAATCTTTTAACCTTAGACATCAACCCTATCTAAAAGAATGACGGACGAGCCAACAATGGGAGAACAGTACTACATACAAGGGCGAATAAACCTTTATATAAATGGAGCACAATGTTTGGCAAGGAAACAATTCACGCCAACGTGAACAAATGTCCTAGCTCTTTGAGATCTCTGGCAACTGTTATGTTTAGGTTTCAAAGAGAATTTTCGTAATGTTCAGACTAAGAATAGTTTTATGTGTTCAGTAGACGTTAGAGTCATCGAGGAAATAGGAAAGTTGACAGGTGTTTTTTGAGAAGAGAGAGAGAGAGAGAGAGAGAGAGATGAGAGAGAGAGACGAGAGAAGAGAGAGAGAGAGAGAAGAAGAGAGAGAAGAGAGGAGAAGAGGAGAGAGAAGAAAGTGAGAGGTAGAGGAAAGAGAGGAAGGAGAAGAGAGAGAGAGAGAGGAGAGAGGGAGAGAGAGAGAGAGTTGAATTTTCGAGGTATTTCACGTGGATATTCGCGGGCCCCACCGTAAATCAACAATCCCAGATCGGCGAGAATAGAATCGGAAAAGATTATGAGACAGCATTCTAGATGCAAAAGAGGGAGCAGATTTGAAAGAGAGTTGAAGAAAGGAGAATTGAGTCATCCACATAAGAATGAGAAGATCGTTAATGAAATGTAAGAATAAAGTTGGATAGAACAGAATCCTGAATAACATCACAATTAACATAACAATTATGTCAATTATGCAATAACAATTATAACAATTATGTCAAGCGCTACCATACAAGATTCCCCATGTCACTTAGAGCAGAAAACCATAAATCAGTGAGATAGGAAAGTATATCATTAGTTGATCTCAAGCGTCGAACACCCATCTGGTGCATCAGAAATGAAGAGACCACGCACGATTTCCACGCAGTGATAAGAACACCACTCAGCAACGAACTCCGTTAAGAAGAAGTTTCGCAAACACGACTTTATAGACACAATAATACAGTCCAGCCGCACCGTTACCACACTCATCAGTTAAAGCATCATCCGATTGGCTACCCTTTTTCGAATTAGCTTAACATAAACGCGCTTCCAGTAATGAAAAAAGTGTTAGTTTTAAGGTATAGAGAGTAGAGTTGAACAGGTACGACAGCTCAGAGGCACAGTCTCTCAAAACACGAGGAAGATTGCCGTCCAGGCCACTAACCTTCCTGACGTTCATAAATCTTAAGATCTCATGTACTCGATCATGTGCAATTACAGGTAGAGATATAGGACATCTGAGAGGAGAAAGAGTAGGAGGATGGATGCAAGAATCTCTAGGGTAGAATTAGATAAAAAAAGGAGGCCGAAGAAATTAGCTTTTTCAGAATGAGTGTTGACAACAGATCCATCAGAACGAATAAGTGGAGGGAAGGCCGATTTACAGAAGTTGTTAGGGATGTTTTTTGCAGAAAACTAGAAGAAGAACCAAGGAGGTCAGTGCCCTTTCGTTTAGTGAAAGCACGCGTAGCCCATCTAATAACTCTATTCCTACAACGATTCCAGAACTGAATAAAAAATTACAGCTAGAGTGATAGGAGAAAGAGAGTTTTTCAATGCCCGATAAGCATTGTCTCTGTCCTAAAGAGTACGAGATCAGGTGCCATCGAACCGCAGATTTTTAGGAGAAAAATACGGAAGGGAAGGATGAATGAACCGGTTCATCCCATCAATGATTACGACCCCTACCTTTTCGACAGAGGCCGAAGCGTCCCCAGAATCAAAACAGGATTCACTCCAAGACTAGCTAGCAAAGAAGCGACGCAATGCCCTACTCCCACTTGGCCCGATTAAAGTGCCAGAAAATACGCTTAGACATGGTAGAGCTCCTTGATGATAGTCTTAATTAAGACTAAAATATTGTGATCAGTGTTATCGATAGGAGAGAAAATATTGCATTTGTAACGAGGAGTTGTGGTGAACCATAAATGAACAGTGTTCAAGAATTGGTTAGGGCGATCTGGGATGTGTGTAACTTCCTTAATCAACTGTTCCCGATTGTTGAAAATGTGAATGTTTTGGCTTTCTTCCCACCTGTATCAGTAAGAGAGGAGCCAATCACACAGTGTGGTGTACGTTGAATTCACGGGACTAGGTAGAAGACCTTGACATTTGGATGAGAAAGTAACAATATCATTTAAAGTGTAAGATATTAGATAGAGTAAAAAAATATGTTACATTAGCGCGAAGAGCAGTGGCAGAAAAAGAAATTAATGGTAGTAGTAATAGGATGAAAGATCCTAAGCCATAAAATATCGAAGTTAGAAGATTCAAGGTTTTCGAGACGTGTTATGTACAGACTCCACTATTTAGTTGGAAATTGTGAAAAAAGTTATTAAGTTATTAGAGATAGAATCCCTGGATAGCTGGCATCTCAGACAAGTAAGAACTAAGGAGGAGAGTTAAAAGCGTCACACCACACAAACACACACACACACACACACACCACACACACACACCACACACACACACACAACAACACCACACACCAACACACAAACACAACCACACACACACACAACACGAACACAACACGTCACACACACACACAAACACACACACACACACACACACACACACACACACACACACACACACACACACACACACACACACACACCACACACCACACACACCACACACACCACACACACACACACACTAGCAGCATCTATCTCTTGCCCACCCATTCTCTCTCTAACAGAATAACCAAAAGTTAAAGCATGTTTAAAAACAACAATACTATAACAATAAAACAATATTAACAATAAAAGTCATGCAACAATTAAGCCTAATTACCAAGTTAAAAAACCTTTGACCTCATAACAAAAATTTAAAGTTAATAAATACACAAGCAAACAAACAAATATAAATATTGATTAATAAATAAACCTACAAATCGGGCACCCAACCCAGCAACCAAACAAAAGAAACCTAACGCGATAATACCATGTTTAAAAAACTTAAAAATAATTTCCGTGTTTATTAATACCTATATACGAAATATTATTAAGAAAATTAAAAACTAAAAATCATATGAATTATAATTAATATATCATTTTAAAAAACAAAAAACAAAAAACAAAAAACAAAAAAAAAGTTAAAAATGAAAACCAAACTTATCTTAAAATTTCAGGTAGGCAAAAATCTCCGCGAAATCCTCATTTATCATAGGCAGTAGATATTAAAAACATAAACAGAATAAAAACAAACAATAATAAAATAAACACTAAAATAACACGGAGGCACAAAACAACACCATATAAAGTCTAAGGCCAGTTATGTAAAACGAATTCGCACACACTCTCATTCACGCACACCGACCCCCGTATACTATACTACTACTAAACTAACATACTACTCAACTACTACTATAATAATAATATAATAATAATAATAATAATCAATAAATAATAATAATAATAATAATATAATAATAATTAATAATAAATAATAATAATATTATCACACTACTACTAATTACTAATAATAATTAAAATTACATATCACATTATAAATCCTAACTCCTCTAGCATACTACATATACTACTACTACTAACTACTAATAATAATATAATAATATATAATAATATACATAATAAAAATAATAATAATAAAATAATATAACAATATTAATAAACAATAACACATAATAATAATAACTACATAATAATAAATAATAATAATAATTAGTTTTCAATCTTTCTATTATCATCATAAATCAATTAACACGCACCATTTACTTTCAAATAGCCCGACAGTAATATTTTTCCTGTATTATTAGTTTTGGTGTTAAAAATTGCACACCATTCTAAAACTTTCTAATTTCCCTAAAAACAAAACAAGACACTCTCTATTAAAGATGCAATTTAACAAATAATTCTGTCTCGAACTAATTTCTACTTTATAGTTTAAAGTTCATTCACATAACTTTATTTCATATATTATAACCACTAACACCTAAATAACTAATATACCACAACACATATATAATAATATATATTATATATATATATACAATATATCACTAATATATATAATAATACATACAAATATATACGCAAGCTGTGTACGCATAATAAACCTTACTATTAAGTATATATAACTACCTCATCATAATTAATTATAAATAATATAACATTATATATAAATATATAGTATATACGATTATATTTATATACATATTTATATAATATATTATATATATCACATATATACCTATATATATAAATATATATAATATATATATATTATTTAAATATATATTATAATATAATATATATAATATATAATTTCATACTAATATAATACCATAATATATATATATAATATATATTAAAAAATATATATAAATATATATATATAATCTATATATATATACTAATATATATAATATATATATTATATATATAGTAGTATATAATATATATATATATACTATATATATATAATATATAATATATTAATATATTATATAATATATATATATTCCCCCAATATTATATAATAATTATAATATATTTATATATATATATATTATATAATAATAACCTAATATATATATATATATATATATATATATACTATATAAATACTATATAATAATATATAAATATATAAACTATGCATACCTATCAACTTATTTAGAAGCAATTTGTGAGGATGCAGATTTTAGTGAGGAGTTCTAACTTCACTATAGCAACAATAGAAATTAAAAATATATATTTTCTCAGAATAAAACAAGCAAATAATAATAAATAATAATAAATAATAATAATAAATAATAATAATAATAAATTACTAATAATAAATAATAAATAATAATAATAATAATAAATATAATAATAAATTAATAATAATAAATAATAATAATATAATAATAATAAATAAGTAATAATAAATAATAATAAATAATAATAATAATAATAATAATAATAATAATAATAAGGTAATAATAATAATAATAATATAATATATAATAACTAATACTTCAAACTGTAAAAAAATAAATAATATATATAATAATAATGATTAATTAATATAATTAATAAAAAAAAAATAAAAATAAAATAAAAATAAAAATATAAAAAACTAATAATAATAACAATATGAATATAATAATAATAATAATAATAATAATATAATACATAATATAATATAATAATAATGAATAATAAATAATAATATAATATAATAATAATAATAATAAAAATAAAAATAAAAATAAAAAATAAAAATAAAAAATAATAAAAGATTAAAAATAGCAATAAAAATATAATAAAAATGCAAATAAAACATAAAAATAATTAAAATAAAATAAAATAAATAAAAATAAAAATAATAATAAAATTAAAAAAAATAAAATAATAATTTAAATAAATAATAATAATAATAATAATGAATAATAATAATACACTTAATAATAATAATTAATAATATAAAAGAATAATAATATAATACATAAAATACTAATAATAATTAATAATAATAATATAACTAATAGATAAATAATAATAATATAATAATATAATAATTAATAATAATAATCAATAATATATTAATAATATAATTCATATAATATAATAATATTAAATAATCATTATAATATTAATTATATTAATAATATTCAATAATATTACATAATATTAATAATATTAATGAATAATAATAATATATAATACAATATAATAATATTAATAATATTAAGAAATATTTAATGATATTATTAATATCTAATAATATTAATATAATATGATAAATTGATGTTTAAAAATAATAATATTAATAATAATAATAATAAAAAAATAATAATCAATAATAAATAATTAATATAATAATAATACATAATAATAATTAATAATAATTAATATAATATAATAATAATAATAATAATAATTAATAAATAATAAATAATAATAATCATAATAATAATAATAATAAAATAATTAAATATAATAATAATAAATAATTAATATAATAATAATAATTCAATAATACATAATAATAATAATAATAAATATTATAATAATATAATAATATTAATAATTATTAAATAATAGTAATAATAATTAATAATATAATAAATATTAATAATCTATTAATAATAATTATAATATATTAACTATTAAATTAATATTAATTAAAATTAAATTAATTAATAATCCATTAATAATAATAATAATTAAATAATTCAATTAAATAATAAATTAAATAATATAATAAATTTTTTAAAAAAACATTAATTTTTATTTGAATTGAAATGATCATAATCATAATAAATAATATTATATTAATAATTAATATTAATATATACAATAAAACTCAATAATAATTATAATAATAAATCTCATTTC
>JABUQX010106443.1:25000-28866 GCA_015478945.1 Trachelipus rathkii | reverse complement strand
TTGTGTACTTCGTTCCGGTCACTAATTTAGGTGTTTAACAATTTTCCCGCATTATCGTGGCCTTTCGCATTTTCGTGCACCACTTCAGCAGAGAGTCGTTAAAATAAAAAAAATAAGCTCGGTCGCTTCAAAGGAAAAGTAATTTACCTTCCGCTAATAGCAAAGACTATATCAAAATAAGAAGTACCAAGTTATTTATCACCCTACGGTGAGCAAGGGGGGGGTGGACTTGGAGGGTACGATGCAATAGCGGTTCTTCGCAAGATGTATATGATGCGTTGAGCTGTACTGATGATTGTGATGGCGGCCGGTGATCCAAAATGATCCAGATGTGATGCAACTCCCGTTAACACTGGAAAATTGAATGGCGTTGTTGTAAGATTACAGAAAACCATAACTGGGATTGGTTTAACGAAACCCCAATACATAGGGTGCCAGCATCATATATTAGATAGAATATTGAGGCATGTTCTGGACAATTTTCTGTCAAAACAAACTACCAAACCAAGTTTGGAATACAAATTCATTGACATATTGGAGGAAAACTACGAGGAATTAAAGAATGATTATAAGGCAGAGGCAGAGGGAAAGAAGTATGTGAGTACTTTAGGTACCCCAGTTGGAGACGATTTTAAGTTCTTATTTGAACTGTGCATGGCATATCAATATTACGAAAAGCATGGTAAGTTTCCTGTAATTAACTGGAAAAAGCTGCCATCATTACACAATGCAAGATGGAACTCAAAGAGCTATATACACACCGTGCATATGTTTTGCTGCCATCATATTGCAGCCCTCTGCAGCATTCTGCACGCTTTATCGCCAACACGTGTCAAGAAGCCTGGTCCAGACCAAAATACAGTGAAGTAATTTATGACAGACTCTCAAACTATTTATAGCCAGATTTCAAATCATCATACCCCATTTACTACGCTGGCACAATTTCCATATTTTAATACACCTATTAATCAAAATAATTCAGTTGCTGCTTCAGCACCGTATATGTCAATCATTTCAGGTAAAAAGGTGCCAGAAATATCTGTGTTTGATGAGTCAGATTTGCAGTCTCTGGATGAGTATTTTATAATATTTGAAAATTTTTGCAATACCAAATATGGTTCTGATAGGCAATATTGGTTAATGGCCCTTGAAAATAAACTTAAAGGCAGTATGTTCATTAAAATCAATAGAAGAATTTCTTTTATTTTTTTGTCATAATAATATATATATATATATATATATATATATATATATATATATATATATATATATATATATATATATATATATATATATATATATATATATATATATATATATATATATATCTGCTGCCTATATATAAATATATATATATATATATATATATATATATATATATATATATATATATATATATATATATATATATATATATATATATATATATATTTTTCTATATATATATATATATTATATATATATATATATATATATATATATATATATATATTTACCCAGGAAGGGTGTATTTGATTCTCATAGTGGTGTTATGTCTTGTTAACTTGGGCATGGCATAGCTGTGAGAACCAATGCAGATGGGTCTTTTGTGTGAACCCTCCGACCCCCAGCACGTGTATGTGCATTTGTTATGCATTCGTGCATTAGCATTTACCACATGCACTTTCTTTCAACCTTCTTTCTTTCCCCTCATTTTTCATAAATTTTCCATTCTTTCAATCCACCCTCTTTATCACAGACATCCCTACTACTCATATCCCTATGTGTGGGGGAGAAAGAATTGCCCGCATCGTATGTCCTGCGTGTCGTAGAAGCCGACTAAGGGACGGGGGTAGTTGGGTTGGCTGCCCACTACCACCTATCTCTTGCTAGGAATGCTAATGCATGCCTCGGAGATGGTCGTGATCGCCGTAAACGACCTTCTAATCTTCGGCGAAATTGTACGAATCGTATGGGTACATGGAATGTCAGAGGAATAAATGTTGAGGAGAAGAGGAGAGGTGATGGATGTATTTAGAAAGGGCAAATTTGATTTGCTCGCTGTGACTGAAACAAAGATGAAAGGAAACGGTGAAAATGAGTGGTGTGGTGTGAAATGTGTTTGTGCTGGTGTGGAAATGAATGAGAGAGGGAGAGAAGGAGTTGCAATTTTGATGAGTGACCTGTGGTACAAAGCTATGGTAGACTTTGTGTGTGTGAGTCCTAGAATTCTAATGGTTAAATTTAAGTTTGAAAAGGTCAAGGTATGTGTGGTTGTGACGTATGGTCCATCTGAGGGAAACGTTGAAGAGAGTACGATTTTTTGGGATAATCTGAATGATGCTCTGGATGGGGTGAGTAGGAGCTTCAGATTGATAGTGTTGGGGGACCTGAATGGTTGGATAGGTGATCAAAAAAGGGATGGTATAACAGGTGGTTTTGGGGTGGCGGGAGAAAATGAAAATGGTAGGAAGGTGATTGATTTCTGTGAAGAGAGAGGTATGTGTGTGTAAGTAATACTTTCTTTAAACACAAGAGTATCCATAAATATACTAGAGTTGGTGTAGGTAGAGATGGTATCGAAGTGAAAAAGTATGATTGATTTTGTGTTGGTGAAGAAAGAGATGTTGAAGTATGTGTTGGATGTTAAATCAGTGAGGGGGTTAGGAATGGGATTATCGGATCATTATGTTGTTCTATGTAAAATTAAGTTAGTGGGGGCTTGGATGGAGAGGAAGGTGATATGGAAGGGGTAAGTAGGTAAAATTAAGAGAGAAGTTGAGTGAACAAGGCAATAAGGATAAGTATGTAAGAGCGCTCGCAAGTAAATCGGTTGAATGTGAACAAGTTGATACTGAACAAATCTGGGGGCAAATGAAGGAAGCAATTGTGCAAAGGAAGTTTGTGTATGTGCTAAAGTAGGAAGTAAGAATGTTAACAGTGAGTGGTGGAATGAAAAAGGTAAAAAAGAAGCGTGGTTGAATGTACTTAAAGCCAATGATGATGCTTCAATAAAAAGATGTTTAGAATTATATAAGGAGGAAAAAAAGGTAATCTAGAAGATGCATACGTAAGAGGAAACAGGAGGTAAATGAACAGTTTGGAAGGAGGATGAATGAGGACATACAAAGGAATAGGAGGCTCTTCTGGAAGGAAGCGCGAAGGTTAAGAATGAGAATAGGGAATCTGCTTAGAATAATGAATAGGGATAGTTATATAACAATGAAAATAGTCTCAAAGTGTCGGCAAAATATGCTAATAATATTAAAGTATTAAATGGAATTTGTCATTCAGTAATACAAGAGATAAAGTTCATAGAAGAAATGCTCAGTAATGCGTATCTGCAGGTATAGATAAAATTACTAGTGAAATGATCAAGAGCAGGCGAGATGGTGATTGATTAGATTTGAAGTTGTTTAATAAAGCGTTTATGGAGGTATAGTTCCGAGGGGTTGGAGGAGAGCGGTAATAGTACCCTTATATAAGGGTAAAAGAGATAAAGAGGAACTGTAAAAGTATAGGGGAATAAGTTTATTGAGTGTTTTTAAGGAAGGTATATGCTGGTATTTTGGTCGAAAGAGTGCGTCGAGTGACTGAGGGACTGATTGGTGAAGAACAAGGTGCGTTTAGGAGTGGTAGAGGATGTGTGGATCAAATCTTTTACATTGGAAACAAATGATTGAGAAAATGAGGGAGAAAGAAGAATAAATTATATTTAGGTTTATGGATTTACAACAGGCGTATGATAGGGGATTAATAGGGAAGCTTTATGGCAGGTATTGGTGATATAGGTATTAGTGGTAGAGCTTCTAGATAAATCAAAAATATAACAATAGTAAGCAGTAATATAGAAATCATGTAATTAGGTTTTAGGATTAATGGCAGGT
>JABUQX010106443.1:0-15000 GCA_015478945.1 Trachelipus rathkii | reverse complement strand
TATATGATATATATATAATATATAATATTATATATTATATCTACTATATATTATATAAGTAAAAATCAACCTTTCCCAAAAATCTCAAAATAATATTAATTATTTACTTTACGTCCCTTCTGCTCAACCGAAAATAATATTTTAACTTTCCAATTTTGGTAGTTGATTGTTCAATAATATATAGACAATACATCCGCCCAATCTTAAACTATGCATTCGGTCCTAATGATGATTGGCATATTTTGTTGTTTTCACTTTTTTTTTTTTTTTTTGATTCTTTTTAACATCCTTAGAAAACAAGAAATAGACTCGGTATTTCGAATCCAAGCTCCGAATCCCGAATCCGTGTGTGTAAAAATGTTCGAATCCAAATCATTCCAGCACCTCGGATTCGAATCCGAATCTCTGAATCGTGATTGTGTGTAATGGTTCGGAATCTCGAATCCCAAGCTACTGTAATGGTTTGAATCCGTGAATCCGAATCCCGGTCTAATCCTGGACATTTTTTATCGCCCATCACTATAATATACTGTATGTATTATATATATTATATATTTATTATATATATATTATACTAATATATATATATATATATATATAATATATATATATATTAGAAGTGAGGAAAGCCGAAAAAAAACCACGACAATGCATTGTTTATTTGAACATTCTCGTCCTTCCTGGGCATCATCATCACACTATTAAAATTACAACAAAAATAAATAAATTAAAATTAAAAATTAAAGAATTACAATTACAAATTATAACCCAGTTTTACTAACCTTCGAAGTGCAGAAGCCAAAACACAAAGTGAAAATATCATTAACTTATGATCTCTATTATACAAATTTATCAAGAAGAATTAGCTGTTTGGTTTGAAAAAAAAAATAGAAATAAATAAAAAATTATAATTTGAACAGTATTGGACTGTTAAGGTTGTAATATTTATTACCAGCAATTAAGTAAGTTGAAGTTAAACTGAGGATTGTCGAAGCTTAAGCCTCCGTCTTATGCTACTGATATAAAGTACTTTCCATATTTTTCTATCATTCACATCAGACTGAGGCAAGAATCGATAAAAGCTGGTAGAGCCGATATTGCGTGGTCCTTTTTATGAGCATTGTCCATGAATACAATGAGAAACTTCAGGTGCTGAAAGCAGCAACTCGGTATGATAAGAGACTCCCCTGTGTTTCGCAATTCGAATCGGAAGTTGCAGGCCAGTTTGGCCTACATAGCAAGCATTGCAGCATGCACATTTGTACAAATATACCACAGAAGAGTGTAAACCAAGAGGAATCCAGTCCTTGCATCTAAAAAAGTTACCCAGTTTAAAATTATTAGTTGGAACAAAAATAAATGACGTAAATGGAAAGTGTTTCATTAAAACCGAATTGAGAGACTTTATCAGGGAATCTAGCAGTACCGTCAGTTATAGGTAAATTTTTAAAAAAATTTTCTTTCTGTTTTAGGAAGCGTCAGCAGAGACAGGGATGCTAGGTCTAATGTGATTTTCTAAAAAATTTTAAAAAGTAATCTTATCATAACCAAATTCATTGGAAAAAATTGAAATTAACTAACTCGACGTACAATATTGAAAGTTTTCATTAAACGAATGAGCAGACTTTATCAGGAATCAGCATACCGTTTTTACTTACTAGGGGCAATTTCTTCATAACAAATTTGTTCTTCGTTTAGGAAACTCACTGACAGGATTGCTAGGTCTTAATGTAATTTTCTAAAAATATAAAGAATCTTATCCCAAACCAATTCATTGGAAAAATCAATGAAATTAACTAACTGAACGTTAAATAGTGTATCTTATCGTGGAAAGGATACCCAAGAAGACAGAAATCTAAAAGCTCCGATAAATTCTGCTTGAGAACCTGAACTTAAACTTATTTCGCATAAAACCAAAAAAAATGAGTGCTCATTAAGGTTGAGGTAGGCTTACGATAAATATTGGTAATAAAGGATCCATTCCGTCTAGTAACACCCACATCCAAAAAAGGCAAGAAGTTATCACGCTCACCCTCCATGGTAAATCTTATACACCCTATAGTCTGCTTCATAAGAAAACCCCAAACAATGCTGCTTTCTTCTAGTATTGAAAATCAAAAGCAGTCATCAACATATTTGTCTGCTATATTAATTGTTTGAACGTTCCAAGGACAGGTATTCAAGCCACTCTTTTTTCTTGAGTAAACTCAAAAAAAGTTAGCAAGGAAGGGGGCCCAGAGGGAGCCCATTGGACACCATCAATCTGTGTACGAGAACACATGTATAATAAGAATAGGTATCTGAAGTAGCAATATCACTTATTCTAGTAAGCTTTCTCTTCGTAAGGACCTTTATCCTCTCACATGTTACACGTTTCCTTTAAAGAGGGACTGAGTGTTAAAACTAACCATATAGGACTGCATGAAAGCTAAGGGAAGAACAAATTGAAATACTTCTACGAATTCAAAAGAATCCTTCTCAATGTCATATTGATTCGACGTGAAGCTCTACACTTAACACTGCACCAAAATTTTGAGAAATTGTGAGTGGGGTATCTAAAGCAAAGATTAGGCCACTTAAGGTCTCTAGACATTAGTTTTATGTTAGGTATACCCATAACTACATGGTAGTTCCAGGTGACTTCCTGAAACCATAGTAGTTATTAATGTTCTTCTAAATAGTATTTCCCAAGTGATCTACATAAAATTTTTTTGTCTTCTATTCTTAGTAGATGTTTTAAAGTGCTACCTGTTGCATTTAAATTTTACCGTCCAGTAGATCGTTTCAATTTAGAGAATAGTCTTCTTATTATCCCCCCAACAAAATCAAACCCCACCCTTCTCCCTTATTCCAGGCGACTTTACAACATCATGTATCTTCTTTAGGTCCATAGTAATCTTAAGTCATTGTAATTAAGGGATAAACAATTCTTAAGCTTTCAAAGCGATATTAAAAATCTCCTTAATCAATGACAAACATCACCCCCAAGTGCTCACTGTGAAACACGCTTGAAGTTTTCTAAGTGGCCAATAAGTTTTTCAAATTTAAAAAAAAAAAACTGGTAAAAATCAAAGTGTTAAAAAGAGGTAAATTCAAGTCAAGACCAAGTATGACAAAATCCTAGTCTCAGCAATGGTAAGAACTTTAGAACTATAGTTAAATATTACAAAACTTCGATCAATATTCAAATTACTTGTAAAACCTAATTTCTCCAGTTTAGAATTCTGTCTATAAAGGATAGTGGTCTTAAAAATACTCACACGTTTAGTGATCAAACCAAGGAGATACTTATAATCAGGAGGCTGGGGAATACTGCATTTAGACTCTAATAACACTCTCATTATGGCGTTCTCACGGTCAAGTCAACCTGGATACTTGATGGTACCTAAAACCATAAAACTAATTTCCCTTATGCCTATCCTCTCTCCTTTAGATACCCCGTTATTCACCTCTCAAAATTTTTGGTACCCGTTATTGAACCTATCACTCGAAATCAATATACTCTGAAGGATTCTTTTGAATTTATAGATTTCATTTCTTCCCTTACTTTCATGCAGTCCTATATGGTTAGTTTTGACATTCAGTCCCTCTTTACAAATGTCCCAATTAAATGGAAACATGTACACATGATAATAGATCCTCTTTTTCAAAGTTTGTGAGAGAATAAGGCTTACGAGAGAAAATTTACTAGATTAATTGATATTGCTACCCAGGGTTGTGGAGTCGGAGTCGCGGAGTCAGTAGTTTTGAAGAGAGGCAGCGGAGTCAGCAATTTTGAAAAGGTGGATCAGAGTACGTGTAATTTGAACGTTTCAGTGGGTCATGTTCGATCCGGAGTCAAAGTCGCGGTAATTTTCAAAGGTGGCAGTCGGTAGTAAGTAATTTTTCAAAACGGGTGGAGGTCGAGCCCTGTACTTTCAATCTCAGGCCGGATTGCGAGTCGGTAATTTTCAAGAGGGTGGAGTCGGAGTGGGAACATCTTTGAACCAAAACTCCACAACCTTGTTGCTACCTCAGATACCATTTTCTTATTTAATGATGTTCTCTACCAATCAGATTTGATTGCTGCTGCGGACTCTCTTTCTTGCCTTGCGCCAATGGTCTCCCCTCTTGGCCCCTTCCCTGCTAACTCTTTTGTCGTGAGTTTACTCATCTAAAACTATGACTTTGGATATCCCTCCTTCTGGACTTCCAGAAATCACTTAACTATGTATAAGACAATATGTTTGATGACCTGCTTCTTTTTCAATAACTAGGAAACATCTGCATATGTTTTTGGGTTTCTTAATTGAATACAAAATAGGTATAACAAGATTTACCAGGAGGGCAAGCTCGTGATAGTCTTGCTGGCCCCTTTTTTGGATTTGGTTTGGTGTACTAGACAGATGGATCCATTTTATTCCATATATTTATCGTAAAGCCTACCTCAACCTTATGATGAGCACTCTATTTTTTTTTTGTTTTATGCCAAATAAATTTAAGCTATCAGGTCTCTCAAGCAGAATTCTTATCGAGTCCATTTAGAAAGAATTTGTTCTTCTGTCTGGATCCTTTCACGATGAGTATACAAATTTACGTCAGTTAGTTAATGTTCAATTGTTTTTCCAATGATTTGTTTGATAAAGATTCTTTTTTAATTTTTTACAAAATCAATTTAGACCTAGGTTCCGTGTCTCTGATGTACAAAAAAAAAGAAATTTATTTTTAAAAATTCCTATAACTGACTGGTATGCTGATTCCCTATAAAAGTCTCTCAATTCGGTTTTAATGAAACACTTTCCATTTGCCTCATTTATTTTTGTTCCAACCAATAATTTTTAAATGGTGTTAAACTTTTAGTATTGCAAGGACCGGATCCTCTTGGTTTTTTTACGCTCTTCTCTTTTTGGGTATATTTTGTACAAATGTGCATTGCAAAGATATCTATGTAGGCCAAACTGGCCTGCAAACTTCAGAGAAGAATATGCGAAATCACAGGGGACGTCTCTATCTTACTGAGTTGCCGCTCTCAGCACCTGAGTTCTCATCGATTCGTGAACATGCTCATGAAAAGGACCACCGTATCGCCTCTACCAGCTTTTCGATTCTCTTGCCTCTGTCTCTGATGTGAATGATAGAAAAATCATGGAAAGTCTTTATATCAGTAGCATAAAGCCGGAGCTTAACTTCGACCAATCCTCAGTTAAACTTCACTTAACTTATTTTTGTTAATTAAATAGTCCTTAAACAGCACTACATACTGTTACCTATCAATCTATTATGTACTATATATTGTTTTTTTTTTTTTTTTTTTTTTCAACAGCTTAATTCTTTGATAATATTTAGTATAAATATGAGATCATAGGTTAGAATATATTTTTCCACTTTTTCTGGCTCTTCTGACTTTAAAGGTTAGTTAAAACGGTGTTATCAATTGAATTTGTTAATTCTTTTAACTTTTTAACTTTTATTTTTAATTTTGTTTATTAAATTTTTTGATAGTGCTTGATGATTGTACTCTCTCCAGGAAGAGCACAAACACGTTAAAATAATAAAAAATGACATATTGTGTCTTGTGGGTTTCGTCTTCCTTTTCTATTATTAAATTGGGTTTCCATAACGAACAAGGTCAATTGCTGGAAATTATATAGTTATATACTATATTATATAATAATATACATATATATTATAATATATATATATATAATATATATAATATATATATATAATATATATATTTATATATGAGAGAAATATACTATATATTATATATTATATTATATATATATATATATATATTAATATATATATATATATATATATATATATATTATATATAAATATACATATATATATATATATCATAATATATATATCATATATCATTATATATTATTATAAAATATAATTTTCAATTTAGTATTAATATATCATATATATAATTATTATATACTATATTATATTATATATATATATATTATATATTATATATAATACTATTATATATATACATATAATATATATATATATAATATACTATATATATATATATATATATTATATATATATATAAATATATATATAATATATATATATATATTATTATAACTATACTGATATATTTAGTGTTATACTATATATAGTATATTAGACTGGACGAGTTATGAAATTTTGGCCGACTGACGATTACGCCCTCTTGACGATTAATTGGAAAAAAACTTTTAAAAATCTCTACTCTCTCTCTCTCTTCTTCCTTCTTTTCTACTCTGCTCCTCCTCTCTCTCTCTCTCTCTCTCTCTCTCACTCTCTCTCTCTCTCCATCTCTCTCTTCTCATCTCTCTCTCTCTCTCTCTCGGCTCTCTCTCTCTCTCTCCTCTCTCTCTCCCCTCTCCCCTCTCTCTCTCCTCCTCCTCTCCCTCCTCCTCTCGTCCCTCTCCCCCGTCTCCTCTCCCCGCGTCCGCCTCTCCCCCGCCCCTCCTCGGCGTCCCCTGGGCCTTCCTGTCCGTCTGCTCATTCGCTCCCTCTCTCCCTGTTCTCATCTCTGGCCCCTCTTGCGCCCTGCGTTCTGCGCCTCGTCTCGCGGGCCTCGTCGCTCGTCTCGTCTCCTTCCTCGCGCTTTCCGTCCCTGCCTCGTGTTCCTCCTCCTCTCTGTCTTGTCCTGTGTCCTGTGTCCTTGTCTGTCCCTGTTCTTCCTGCCTGTCTCTTTTTCTGTTCTGCCCGCCTCTGCTCTCTTTATCTCTCTCCCTGTCCCTCCGTGATCCTGTTCCATCTCTGGTCAACTCTGTCTCTCTCTCTCCTTGTGTCCCTCTCCCTCCTCCTCTCTCTCTTCTCTCCTCCTCTCTTCTCCTCTCTCTCTCCTCTCCCTTCTCTCTCCTCCTCCTTCTCCTCTCTTCTCTCTCGTCTCCTCTCCTCCCTCTCTCCCTCTTTCTCCCTCTCCCTCTCCCTTTCTCTCTCTTGTCCTCTCTTCTCTCTCTCTCCCTCTTCCTCTCTCTCTCTTTCCTTTCTCTTCTCCTCTCTCTCTGTTCTTTTTTTCTTTTTTCTTCTCTCTTCCTCTCTTCTCTTCTCTCTCTTCTTCTCTCTCCCTCTCTCCTCCTCTCTCTCCTCTCTCTCTCTCTCTCTCTCTCTCTTCTCTCTCTCTCTCTCTCTCTCTCTCTCTCTTCCTCTCTCTTCTCTCTTCTCTCTCTCTCTCTCTCTCTCTCTCTCCTTCTCTCTCTCTCTCCTCTCCTCTCTCTCTCTCTCTCTCTCCTTCTCTTCTCTCTCTCTTTCTCCCTCTCTCCCTCTCTCTCTCTCTTCTCTCTCTCTCTCTCTCTCTCTCTTCTCTCGCTCTCTCTCCCTCTTTCTATTTACTATATATGATTTTTTCATCATAATATATATTAATATTATATATATATATATATATAATATATTTATACTATTATATATATATACTATATATATATATTCTATATATATATATATATATACTTATATATATATTAATATATATATAAGTATATAATATTATATTATATATATTATTATATATATAATATAAATAGTATAATATAATATATATATTTATATAATATATATATATTATATAATATATTATAACTAATATATATGACCTAAAAAAATATTTGCCGAAAAAAATTCAGCAGGATATCCTTGCTCTAAATATAAGATTTATATGTGTCAATATCATTTCACGAAACGCCTAGTTTTTCCAAGATACAAGTTAGAATATTTAAACATTAAATATTATCAATAAACAGTAAACTATAAATTTGGAAATGTATATCATACTATATTCATTCAATTCTATTCAATTCTATATTATTAATACATACATTACTGCACAGAAAAAATATACACATACAAATAGTACAAAAGCCTACTGTACACTAAGTTTAATAACAAAATGTTGAAAATGAAGCACCCTCATCGCAATACAGCCTCTATCTGCAACACCCCATTGATTGCGACACTCGTCAAATTTTATTAACTCTGTTGCGTGGCCGATTGTGGCACCAAAATGCGATTATGCGACCTCCTAATTCTTCGGACTTCCATATCTGTGCTTATAAACTCACAAATGTTTCAGGGTACCCCATCAAAGTAAGCAAATTTTCCAATGCCATTTTCTGGTTGGAACTGCGCGGGTATATTGGTTCCGACACCTCCTCGTACCTATCCAACGGGCTGGCATATTACAGGTTCAAATAGTAACGAAGCAACTAATATGTGAAATGATCGGAAGCCCCGTCATGCATGAAATAACATTTCGATCTTAATGTAATGGTCCCAGTATAGGCAAGTCATTCAAGAAATTTGCATAAACGTCTCCAGTAAGCTCCCTCCCTTGCGTGAGTTTTAAACATACTAGACTATGACATCGAAATGTCCTGGCAACATTCCGACCCAACTATTTTCAATGCAAAATTGTTGATGGCGGCTTTCAACTATTGCATTGTGGGTTCTCATCACCTCATATGTGATTGTTGTGAAGTCAGACTTATGGCGCTCTGAAAAATTCCTCTCATCATCTAACAATATTCTGCTTAAATGGTAGAATTGTCTGCAATTCTGTTGCATCCATCAAACACAAAGCTACGTTGCAGAAAAATTCTGTTGGTACAAGTTCCTGCACTCGTTGGATGTGATAAGGTACAGAAGTTGATTTTTATACCCTGAAAACGTTAAAACTTACACTGTATTGTTCAGCAATCTTTCTGTACTTGTTGTAGACTGTCCTCAAGTTTTGGAAACCTTTCTTCTGCATCTGAGTTGGATACTGTGCGAAGGTCTCCCGTCCTTCCTTAGAATTTTAAAATCCGCTTCTCTAAAAATTTGAGGCACGGTGCAAAAATAGTTGATTGCGGGTGACACATTAGCGTACATTTCTTCATAGAACGCATGGCTGTTAATGAATTACCGTTCGTACGACAGTAAACAAAATGCATATCGCACATTTCACTTTTTCTAATTTCATTTTTGAAAATAATGATCAACCACTTGAACAACTATAACTTGTAGCGAACAGACTAGCTATATGTATAATAGAGCGAAACGAATCTACTAAATACAGTCGAAACCTTTTCCGACGAATGTATTGTGCTTATTATAAAGTTGAGATGTGGTACGGACTACAATGGAATATATGAGATATGTCCCACATATTCATCACCTTGTATCTTGAAAACGAGGCGTTTTCGGTGAAATGTTTATTGACTATCCTATATTTATCAAGAATCATCATACTAATTTTTCGCAATATTAACGATACACCATATATATATATATATATTATTATATATATATAATATTAATATATATATATATATACTATATAATATATATATATATAGATATATATATATATATTATAATATAATATATTTATATATATATATATATATATAATATATCATATATATAATATATTATATATATCAAGACATTATTATATAGTCAATTATATTTTTTAGCGATAAAACAAAAATTTATTCCTTAAGTCCAATAATATATAATAATAATAATATAATAATAATATAATTGAATAATAATAATACATAATAATAATAGTTAATCAATGAAAATGAAAAATATATTAATGAAATGAGGAGACATGTTTGTGTCCGTAACGATTTCTTAGGTCGTCAAGGGGCTGTTCCTCATACATGTATAAAATATTTAGATCAGGGATTAAAGTAAGGTTTCCAAGTTTGCAGATGATTAGCAAATTCACCTCAATAGGATAAGATGGATGTATAAAGATGTTAAAAATTAAGTGGGGAGCGAATCGTTGATGGATGAGCAGGTTCATTCCTCTCAGCTAAATTTTTCTTTCCCCATTCCTTCTAAAAACTAAATCTTTCTCCTCATAATCTCCATGTCGATCGTGCTTTATCTCTGGCCATCGGCTAGAGACGAGTGTGCCTATCGGTGTGGAAAAATTCCGTATCCTATCACTCTCGCTAATTTTCATTCAGCTAGAAATCGTTGGCATGGGATACTCTTCGACGAGCAAAGCGGCTTTCACAAAGGAAGTGCGCTAACCTCCTGGTTCTCCTACTGACAAATCTTCATCTCTAGCAACTCTGAAAATCTGCTTCCTCCTCTTATTCAATTGATCATTGGTTGCTAATTCTCCAACGAAAAGGCTTAATCTCTTCGGCCCCCGCTTCAACTATATCTCATTCTTCAATACTAGCACTCCCTCCTCAGTTTGGAAGCTCTCAATGTCCAACCTATTCCAAAAAGAAGCCGCTCTGATCCTTTTCTAACTATCGCCCTGTAGCTCTCACTTGTATTCTATCTAAGAGTCTTTGAAACCCTTCTCAACTCCTTCTTTAGAATATTTGGAAATCCTACTCCGTACGCCAGACGCTCTCGTTGCACGAAAGTCACTGGTGATATATATCCTATCTAACCGATTTATGGTTTTCGCTCTTAGGAACTACGGGAGACTTGCGTGGTGGGCTTGACATATCCAAAGCATTTGACCCTGGAGATGGCACGGCTAACTGCTTCCATCTCCCCTCCTTGAGTTCTCCTTCTCTTTGACTTAACTTTTCTAGACTTTTTTCCAAATCGCTCAATATCGGCTGTGAATGGGGCGACCTCTTCTTCTTTTCTGTCAATAGTGGTGTCTCAGGTTCTTCTTATCTCCTACTTATTCCTACTTTTCATTAATGATCTTTCACCGCACTCTAACTCTACTCCACTTCGTTCCGATGACTCTCACCCTTCATTCTTAAATCATATAATTCTACTCACACTTTACTTTCTGGAATTGCCTTCGTCTATAATCTTTCCTATTTATCTCGCTGATGGATAAGAAATAACTTGTGAAATCAATTCTTTAAAAAACCCAACTTTTACAAACTCCTTCTTCCAAAATACCTTCTTAACTTCCTGTTTCATTCGACGGTTCCGTCGTCTCCTGTTACAATACAAACATCCTTCGCCTTAACATAAACAAAAAAAAATGTTCTGGAAACCTCACATCACAAACGTTGCTAGGGCGCTCATTCTTGTTTAGACTGTGAGACTTTCCTCCTTTCTCAGTTTCCAGCTATACAAGTCTCATCCGCCCATGTTGGAGTATTGCTCTCATATCTGGGGGGGGCTCTGGTTTCACCCGGCTTTTGACAGGGTCGAGTCAACGGCAAAAAAGGCTTATAAACTATTCTGCATTTCCAGTTCACTTGACCCTCTATCTTTGCGAGGCGATTTGTGCTTTACTCATCCTATAGGTACCGCTAGCGCCAAGCTCGAGAACGTATCACTCACGTCTCTAACTCACCACCTTTACTGACACTCGCTTAGTCACATCAGTGCTGTATCTTGCGCGTCCACGAGTAATTGTTGACATTGAACTCCATGCAGTTTGCCTGTCCGGCTTCCTTCTTCCCACCACCTCTGTTTTGTGGATCTCTTCCATACCTTCTATCATTTCCTCTACTAATTATATCTTCCTCCACTTTTAAAGCCTGCGCGTTCGTTGTTTCTGTGCTCAAATGCGTTTTTTCGCTAGAGGGTTTAAACTTTGAGAGTGTTACACCCCCTCCTTGAATACGCTCTCCTGAGTGGTTGGTAGATCATACTTGTTAAAAAAAAAATCCTATATGGGCAGAATGTTGTCAAATGAATTAGTCTCCTATTCCCCATCCAAAACATCATGTCAATTATCGAGAAAAAATCTACTCTTTCAACATTACCTCAGAATGATCATATGTCGCAACACACCAATTTTACCTTTTCAAACTTAAATTAACCTTTAGGACTTCTTACTTCACACACACCAAAATCTTACAATAAGCTTCTCTACCACTAAACTCACTCACAGTAAGTGCAACATTCCTTCTATCCCTCCTCTCAATCCTTTCCATCTAGTCCACACACCTATAACACATTCATCACACACCACTCATTTTTCACCGTTTCCTTTCATCTGTGTTTCATTCACAGACCTAGCAAATCAAATTTGCCCTTTCTAAATACATCCATCACTCTCTCCTCTCTTCCTCAACATTTATTCCTCTGGACATTTCATATACAGATACGATTCATTCATTTTCGCCGAAAGGATAGAAGCGCTTACTCGATCACGACCTTCTCCGAATTCATGCATTACATTTCTTTTGGCAAAGATAATGGTACTTAGGCAAGTCCAATCCTCTACATTACCACTCCGTTCCTTAGTCGCTCCTTTCTCTATTCTTCAACGCAGGACATTCTATGCGGCAATTTCTCCCTACAAGTATGTATAAGATAGGATGTCGTTAAGATGTTGTTCTAATAACTGTCTGCTCATATAAGTACTTTTATATATCATGTTGTCTCTGTGCACGATGAGTCGTTCGTGTACTTACTTAACCTTCAAACCAGTAAAGCGTCGAAACATTAGGCACTGAACTGTCATACTACCCAAGCAAATGGATATTACTACTTATATATTAATAATATATATATATAATATATATTATATATATATATAATATATATATAATATATATATAATATATATATACATATATATATAACTATAATATAGTATATAATATATATAAATTTATTATTATTAATTATTATTATTCATTTATTATTATTTTATATTATTATTATTTTTAATATTTATTTCAAAATTTTCTTAAATATTTGTCTAATTTAATCGGCAAAAATAATCCGGCGAATATTTGCGATGACGATGACTCATTTTAAAAATAAATATTTCTCTCTCTCTCTCCTCTCTCTCTGCCATCTTTTCTCTCTCTGATTTCACTCGCATCTGACTCGACTGCACTCTCATTCTAATTCCGTCCCTACTCACTCCTTAATCTGTCTCGTTTTATATTATAATATATATTATATATATATATATACACACCATATTACTATACACTTTCTGCTCCTCACTGGCCACCTTAATGTGACGTTCCACACTGCGGCCTAGGAAGCTCGCTGCTCCTCATGTGGGCTGTCTTCGCACAGGCTCGAGACGAAGATTATAACAATTCTCGATCGTGTGCGGTTTCCTAGGCGTCAGAGCAGAGCACCCAGAAGTGACTGTTGACTCTATTGTTATCTTGAGAATTCTCACATCTTGTGCAAGTAGGCTGGAGTGTGACATTCTCTAGTTTGAATTCTATATTTTATATTTGCATGATGTTCTCTGTGTTCTCGTCACCTGATCTCTCCGCGAGCCATTTGGCCTCTTCGAACAGCGTTCTTCTTAGGAAAAGTTTTGGAGGAGTTGTGTCAATAAATTTTTTCTATTTGTCTCGTGTTTCGAAAGTATTGTCTGCTCTTCATGTCTCTCGTCTATTGGATCATGTGTAATCATGGACCATTGATAGAGTGTGGGCTATTACATTGTTAAGTGTTCTTGTAATAATTAGCGTGCTGAAAAGGGAGGAATTTAGTCTTTGTCGAGATTGAGAGAATTTGTACAAGGGTGGTGTGTTACAGGTTTCTATAGAATTGGTCCCCACCATCTCCAGGTGTGTGGAATCGGAGAGATTGATGGTTTCGTCATGTAAATTTGATTGGGCGTGGTTTAGTGCAACTTGATATTTCTAAGGGCTGTATTTGAGAGATTTTTAATTTATTTGTGTTCGATTTTGAGTGCTGGGAATAAAGGGAAGCTGCTTTACCATTTTATTTAAATTTATTCTAAGAAGTTGTTTAATAGTAGTATGAGATGTTGTTTTCTATCGCTGAAGTTTTTGGAAAGGTTCGGAAGGGTGTTTAGTTTTTTGTTTACTTGCGGAAGTGATTGTCTATGTGGGGAGAACTCATATGAGTGTCATAGTAAGTCCTAATATCTTGGGTTTTGCTTATGAAGAGGTGTTTCAGGTGATTATGGGATGGAAGGAGGATTGATGACGGTCAGTGGTTAAGAGGGACTTAAGGGGGGATGCGGTTATTCTGTTGGAGATTAACCAATTTTCTAATAAAATGTAGATATTCTTGGAAGTGTATGGCTGATTACGTCTGGATTTGGGAAATAAACGAGTGAATCGTCAGCATAACAATAAGTTGGTGATTGGTTGTGGGTGGGCAGATCTGCTGTGAAGAAGTTGAATAAAAATGGAGAGAGAATGGCTCCCTGGGGCCTCCATTTTGCAATTTATAGAATGGGAGAGGTTTTTTTTGTATAAGACTTTTGCAAAACGGTTGTGAGAAATGGAAATTTCCTTTTTTGTCATTATTTACTAGGGGGAGTGGAGGATTTTTTGGATAAGGATGGGTGGGACGTGTCGCAGTGCTTTATTTATGTCTATTGCTTGAAGTATAATCTGAAGGGATTGGTTGAAGCCATAAATGATGTGTTGTGTGAGGGGGGTGAGGGCTGTGGTTGTAGAATGGTTGCTTTTGAATCTGTGTTGAAGGTCTGGGAGAAAATGTTGGAAATTTATTAACTTATAATTTTCGCTAGCAATTTAACATATGACAAAAGCAGATTGAGATTGGGCTATAGGAGGAGGGGATTGAGCTTTTTGGTTGATTTAGGGATTATGTATGCTTGTTTCCAGATTGTGGGAATGTAGTAAAGTTGCCAAATCTGTTGAGATGTCGTAATTAGTGAGGATTGCTTTTTTTTCCCGAGGTTTATGTGCAGGTTTGGAATGAGTCTGGGCCTTTGTGTGAATGTTTGAAGAGTTTTATTGTTTCTGTTATCTTGATGTGTAGATTGGGGGTGTATGGGAGTTGTGGGTCTAATTGAGCTTCTGAGTGTTTTTGTTTTCCTATTTCGATGTGTTGGTTAACGGGAGATGTTAGCAAAATGTTTAGCAAGACTGTCTGATTGTTGTTTTGGGGAAGGGAGGAAGTTATTGGGTAAAGATGGGATTCGCGGATGGGGGGCGGTTTTACTAATGAGTTGTTTAATTTTTTTATGACTTGCCAGGTCTTATTGTCTATGTGCGAGATGTTTTGTTGTAAGATTCCCAGAAAAACTTATTGTAGTCTTTGGGTGCTGTTATGACTCTATCGATCGATCTTGCGTGTCATGCTGTTATTTGTGTGAATGTC
>JABUQX010106442.1:12500-14694 GCA_015478945.1 Trachelipus rathkii | reverse complement strand
GGATTAGGGTAGAAAAATTCTAAAGAAGATTGATTTTTCAAATACTTTAAATATTGTAGAAAGGAATGATATAAGTCTTTACGAAGATGGGATATTATATGATTTGCTTGGTTTAATATTAGTATTATATATATATATATATATATATAGTATATATATATATATATATATATATATATTATATATATATATATATATATATATATATATATATATATATATATATATATATATATATATATATATATATATATATATATATATATATATATATATATATATATATATATATAGCATTGGTTCCTAGGTGTTTGAGGTGAATATTGGATATATGGTCGTGTCCTACCTGCTTGTAAGGTTTTAAGGTTTCAATAATGTTGAAAACTTCTCAGGGAGTGAATGGGAGTTCTCTTGGTTGGTTTTCAACCCTTTATTTTCATTTAATTATTTTTCTGTTAGTGTGGTTTGTATGTTTGAGACTAATTTTTGAATAGTGTGACAAAAGAATATTGCAATGGTTCCTTTAACTGAGAATTTTGTTGTTTTGTTTACAGATGGCTTCGTGGGCTGGTGGAGGGTGAGAATGTGAAGTGTGGATAGAGAGAGAGAGAGAGAGAGAGAGAGAGAGAGAGAGAGAGAGAGAGAGAGAGAGAGAGAGAGAGAGAGAGAGAGAGAGAGAGAGAGAGAGAGAGAGAGAGAGAGAGAGAGAGAGAGAGAGAGAGAGAGAGAGAGAGAGAGAGAGAGTTTTACTGTTTGGAATATTTTTGTAGTGTTCATCTTGTGGTTTAGTGTTTGGGTGTATACTGTTGCCTATTCTTTTCCTGAGTTACGTTGATTAGATTGTTTATTTTTATTGTTGATGTCTATGATTTGGTTTATTTGGCCTTGATTTGCCTGTTTAATTTGCCTTAATGAGTTTCTTTGTTTAATGAGGGTGTCGATTTCTGGTGAAAAGTTGGGGTTGTGTTTGTGGTGGTCATGTGGAATGTATTTTTTAAATGCTTTTATAATTATTTTATTGAAATGTTGTACTGCTTTGTTATGAGAGTTAAAATCACCTATTTGGAAAGAGGGTAAATCTAATTCTATGATGTCTATGTAAGATTGCCAGTTTGCTTTCTTGTAATTTATATATGTTTATGTTGAATAGTAATTAGTATTGTAATGTGATCTGAAGAACCAGAATGAAAGTATTCTAGGTTGTAGTGACTTGAATTTGAGGGGAGCAGAAGGAGATGTCGGGGGATGCGAGTACGTTAATTACGAATGTTTAGGATACTGATTGAGTGTAAGTTGTCAATAAGGGCATCACCCCTTGGGGTGAGTGTGTAAGTGTTAAACTTGCTGAGTAGTGTGCATTGAAGTCCCCGGCTAATATTAAGTTGTTGTATTGTGATAAAGGAGACGGATCAGGAACATAACTTTGCTGGCTGTATGTAGACATAGATGGAGAGATATAAATATTAACTAAATTGTATGTTTTATTTCTTGACTTGTTTTTCTATTAATTATTAAGTGGAAATTTGGTCATTGTTTATGAGGAGTTGTGTATGACTTGCGGTGTTCTATAATTGGATATTTTAATGTACAAGTGTGACAAGTCTGTGTTTGAGTGGATTCATGCCTTGTCTTAGGGAGGGTTGTATAGTTAGGAAATTCAGGAAAATAATTGGTTTGAGTGAGGTTGGTCATGGATAAATCCTATGTGTACGTATATTGTATTTATATAGTTGCGGTGCAGTTCATTTATGTTTATTTTTATACCGGTTGATATTTATTGAGGATTTGATTGAAGTACTATGGGGATGAGGATATGAGGATTTCTCGTGTGGGAGTTTCCGCATAAGGGCAGTACCATTTTGATGAGAATACATAATTAGGGGTCTTAAAGGTTGGTTGCCATTTTAAGATACCAGAGATTTACAGGTCTGATTGCACGAATACTGAGGTTTGGGCCTTGAACTGTATGGTATATGCTAGGGTTCAGATATATTCCTATATTCTATTATTTCGGTTAACAGGAGGAGGAGTTGGGAAGTACACGGATTTACGCACCAAAGTTCAAAAAAGGTTAGAGAAATAATATATTGGAAATCGTCTTGCGCAAGACGATGATGAGATGGAGATCCTAGGATTGCATTGACGCAGGAGGTTAGCGAGAGTGTGACGTTTTGGTGATCTGAGAATGTTGGCA
>JABUQX010106442.1:0-10000 GCA_015478945.1 Trachelipus rathkii | reverse complement strand
TATATTTATATATATATTATTATACTATATATAATATATATATATATATATATATATATATATATATATATATATATATATATATGATATATTATATATATATAAATATATATATAATAATATTAATAATAATAATATAGTAATAATAATAATAATAATAATAATAATAATAATAATATTAATAATAATAATAATAAATAATAATTAATAATAATAAGTAATATAACTAATAATAATAAAAGATAATAATTTATAGCTAGCACTTGCATAGACATTATTTCACTTGGAGGGAGAATTTCTCTGAGTAATTGCTCATCAAGAATCCGGAAAGAGGATCGAAACCCTGGCACCTATAATATATATATATATATATTATTATATAATATATATATATATATATATATATATATACTTAATATATATAATACTATATATACTATATTTTTATATATATTATATTCAGTAAAAGCTAATAATTTATCTAAAGGGTATTGGCAAAAACTTGTCGCTAATCTGGCGACCCTAATCGTTATTTTGGCGCAAGTTTTGGTACTTTTTTTAATTAATTTTTATACAATTTTAGGAATTTTGCTAGCTTTTTTAGCGTTCTTACTAGATTTGTCCTAATTTCTTGGCAACCATAATCCAATTAATTTTAGCGCTTTATAAGCCTATTTTTATCTACTTTTTTTTTAGCATTTCTGTCCCATAATTTAGAGGTCAAGTCCCCAACTCCGGAGAAATTTTGTCGGGATATTCCCATTGACAGCCCTGCGCGTCGAAAGCAAAGACTTGAAAACACTTACGGAGATTTTTGGAGAATTCCAGTCATGTCGGCAGCTACGCTTAGGAAATTTCCTCATTCATTAGATTTGACGTTGAATACGTCAAACCTTAAGAGGTCTTTTACAGGATCGGTAGCTGAGACCGAATTAAGGTCTGCAAGACCGTTTTGTGGGTTTAGTCCAAGGTTTAGGGGGGCTTTTTGGTTCTAGAAGTTTTAAATGATCGGTGATCCATGTTTTGACGGTTCAATCGATTTTTTATCGTGATGCGATTACCCTTAATCGAGTTTTAAAAATCGTCATTTCTACGTGCTCTGGTTGGCATTTAGCAATGAAAAAATATTATCGAAAGAAAATAATTACAATAATTAACATTCGATTAATCGCTGTAGTTGATGCCGCATCCGCGCCTCACATCAGCCTTTTTCGATATGAGGACTTAGAGTATATAGGTCTGAAAACTTGAATTAATCTATGTATGGGATAAGCATGAACCGTGTATATTTCAAGTCATTTTGTTAGGATGATATATAGAGGGGGTCGGACCCTCTCTGAGGGTCGCTACGGATTATTGCGCTTCGCCCTCTGTGGGCAGTTAGATCTGGAAAGCAAGATTATGGCCCTAAATAGTGTATTAGGTCCCGAGTCGTGATGACCGTAATGCTCGTTCAGAGACGATGATTACGTGCAGTGCGCAGAGCGCGCATTCCACATACTCTACCCCCCTTTTTTAAAAATTAAATTGATCTTGAATGATTGAAACTCGGAGGACAGGATAGAGGGTCGGAAGTCGGAGACGGATTGGGTAGGATTCGGATTCGGAGTCGGGCCCGGGGGGTCCACATTTGAAAAAGAAGAAGAAATGCATGGAATTGCAAAACAGAAGAAGAAAGAAGAAGAAAGGAGAAGAAAGGAAGAAGGAGGAGGAAAGGAGGAAGAAAGAGAATGAAGAATGAGGAGTTTGAGAAGGATTCAGAGTGGTAGTGCATCGGTGCTGGAGCCGGTTGCGGTGCCAAGTTATTAAACATTCGTATAACAACAATTTGGTCTCTTTATATAGGTTATTGGGTCTGTAGATTTTCGAAAATAATGTTTCAGAACCATCAGAAAAAAAAACAAATATTAAATAAGATAAATAAATAAAATTTCTTACACTTTTTATGTTTATAACTTACAAATATACGTTTTTACAAACAGTAAATCGATGAATCAGTAAATCAAACCACCATCAGCACCATCCAAGCACCCTCCTGTCCAATTGTGATCTATTGATCTATTGATCTATTGATTAAGGTAAAAGATTTTTACTAAAAATTTTCATGTTTTACATCCAAATCAGTAAATCAGTAAAATCAAACCACCATCCAGCCACCATTCCGCCACCCTCCTGACCCTTCTGTGATCTATTGACTATTGATCTATTGATTCAAATTCAATTTTCGCGCTATAATTTTGGATAAACATTACATAAAATCAAGTTCTTTTACACTGAATCAACGCAGATATGCAACGTAACAAAAAGTTTCACACTTAATTACGCTAATTATGTATAACCTAACTTAAATATCTAAAGTACAACGACAAACCGCTAACATACCTTAAGCCACGAATAAAACTACGCTAACATTAACAAATTCCCACTTAGCAACAGGTAAAGTAAGCCTAACATAGCATACAAAGTAGGCCTACTCACACTAATACATGAAATTAATTACATTATAACAATCTCAAACTAAGTTACATTTACATTAACATAGTAAACATTTATCAAGAGAATTTATCATATCTACCTAACTATTGTAATTTAACACCAGAATAAATGACACACTCACCACAACACACACCACACACACACACCTACAAAACCACCACACACCACACACACACAACACACACACACACCACACACAACACAACACCCCCACCACACACACAACACACGAATAACTGCTGCATTTATCAAAGTTTCCATGTTTAGAAAATTAAAAAAATACAAACAAAATAAAAAAAATTAAACAAAGTATAATTGCAAATAAAACTTACAAAAGAACATTAAAAAATTAAAAAAAATAAAAAAAATAAAAATTAAATAAATAAAAAATATAAACAAATATAATGCAATAAACTTAACAAAAAAAAAAAAAAAGTTAGGAAAAATAAATTAAATAAAAATTAAAAAAATAAAAAATGAAAATAGCAATAAAACAAAATAAAAAATAAATTTAAATAAAAATAAAAAAATAAAAATAAATAATAAAATTAAACACAGAAGTATAAATAAAAATAAAAAGAATTGGGGATAGAACAGAATTCTGAAATATATTATGTTTCTACTTTAGGGAAAAAAAATATATATAGTTACGTTTATAAAAGCAAAATGAAATTTGAAAATAGAAATGTCAGTTCTCCAACATTTAGAAAGATGGGTTATCTGCAAGATGCAATGCATTGACGAATGTACATGTTAGAACAGAATCAGTTATGTAAAAGTATATTGATAATTATTATTATTAACGATAGTAAATCTTATCAAAGGATTTTATCAGTCCTAACTAACTATTGTAATGAAACTAAGCAATAAATGACAACACACACAACACACACACATCACACAAAACACACACACAAACACACATACCAGGTTCATTGCTAACGTAAAAAGTTTTCACATTAATAAAAGCTAACCAATAAGCATCACCTTGAACTAAAAATTAATGATACAACGACAAACCTTAACAATACCTTAAGCACGAAGTAAATTGCTAACATACAACAAGTTCCATAACAACAGTAAAAGTAACTAACATAGCATACAAATCGTAACCTATTCACACATTTTTTTCTACTATCTTTAAACATATCAATGTTAATTTTACATACATGGTAACCATTTATTCAAAGACCTTATCATTCCTAACCTAACATTCTGATGAGCTAAGAATAAATGACACAACACACACACACATCACACCACACACACACACACACACACACACACACACACACACGAATAAACTGCTAGCATTATCAAAGTTCTATGTTAGAAAATTAAAAAATTAAAAAAAAAAAAAAAAAATTAAAAAAATAAAAAAAAAAAAAAAAAAAAAAAAAAAAAAAAAAAAAAACACAATACGACAGACATTAAAAACTTAAAAAAAGTTTATAAAATTAAAAAGATTAAAATAATAAAAAAATTAACAAAAGGTATAATGCAAAATAATAATTAACAAAATATAAAAAAAAAAAAGTTAATAAATAACATTTAAATTAAAAAATAAAATGAAAATAGCAAATAAAAAAAAAAAAATAAATTTAAATAAAAAATAAAAAATAAAAATTAAAATAATAAAATTAAACACAAAGTATAAATGTAAAATAAAAAATTATAAAAAAAAATAGTAACATATATGTATGTTTATACTGGACAATAAAATGTATCATTAGTGAACGATTTTTATAAAGAAAGATGACAATTTGAAATAGAATTCCAGTCTTAAACATTTAGGAAAGATGGGTTATTCTTTGCATGATGCAATGCATTTGACGACATGTACATGTTAGAAAGCGAATGAGTATTTTAATTGATATTATATTATTAAACGATAGTAACATTTATCAAAGATTTATTCATGTCCTAACCTAACTATTGTAATGAACTAAGATAATGACACACCAGACACACAACCACACATACCCAGGAATATATGCTACATTAGCATCACATTCAAAAGCTAACATAACATCACTGAACTAAAATATAATGTACAACAACCTAAAATACCTTAAGCACGAATAAAACTGCTACATTAACAAGGTCCACACTTAACAACAATAAAGTCTAACATAACATACAAAAACGTCACCTACTCGCACTTTTTCATGCATATTCTAACAGTTCAATGTTAATTTTTACATTCAACATAGTAACATTTATCAAAGATTTATCATATTCTAACCTAACCTATTTCAAATAACTATGAATAAATGACAAACAATAACACACACTCACTACTCAACACACACACACACACACACACACGATAAACGACTATTACTTTGAAGAAGGATAACAAACTGATTGGTTTAAAAAAACTAAAAATTTTTTTTAAAAAATAAAATTAAAACGAAAAAAAACTTTAAAGGAAGTATAAATGCGAATAGGAATAACAAATCGAAAACGATAAAAAATTAAAAATAAAATTAGAAAATTTGAAACATTAAAATTAAACACAGTATAAGACAAATTCCTAAACAAAACAAAACCACAAATAAAATTTGAAAATAATTTTTAAAAAAAAAAATAAATAACAACAAAAATAACAAAAATTATTTAACACAATAAAAAAAAATAAAAAATTTAAATAAAAAAGAGCAAACAAATTAAAATAATAAATTAAGATCAGAGGATAAATGTAAAATAAAAAATTATAAAAGAAAATAGTTAACAATATATGTATGTTTCAACTTTGGCGAAAAAAATATATATATAGTAACGTTTATAAAAGAAATGAACATTTGAAATAGAAATGTGTCTTCAACATTAGAAAGAAGGGTGTGTTATTTTCACATGTATAGTAATATTAACATAACGTACCTAACTTACGATAAACAGTTTTCAATTACAAGAGTATCTAATGCAACACATTACCTTCCGAGAGGAAAACCATTGGGATTGCGCACCTTGTAACACTACGCTTTCAGGAGGTAACTATTGAAACTTTTTATCCTTACCCTATTTAAACCCGCGCCACCCTTTCAGAACATATCATTTTCAAAACTGGTAGATTTGCGCACACGCATCTACAGAGGGCGATTTTGATAGCAACTGTAAGCACTGTTAAGCACCACTTGGAGATCACCCAGAGAGATGCAACGAGAGACCCATCTCGGGAGGTACCCTGAAGGGGGCTGTAAGCGGTTAATAAGGCACAGCCCAAATCGCCTCTGTATGATGCGCTGTTAGGCCAAATCTACCAGTTTTGATTGATTATTTTATGAAAGGGGGGGCGGGGTTTAAATAGGGTAAGGATAAACAATTTCATAGTTACCTCCTGAAAGCTTTAGGTGTTACAGGGGCGCATCCCATGGGTTTTCTCTCGGAAGGTAATGTTCTGCTTTAGATACTCTTGGTTAATGAAAACTGTTATTCGTAAGTTAGGTCACGTATGTTTAAATCAATTGACTATGACAAGTGAAATTAACACAACCTTCTGACGAAATGTTGGAAAAACTGAACGTCAAGATTGGCTGATCCGGGTGTCTATGGAATAAGTTCGACCGAAAAAATGGTTTCCTAAGTTGAAACATACATATATCGTTAAATACTATTTTCTTATATTAAATTTTAGCTTACTTTATACTTTCTGATTAATATTATTAATTTTGAATTTTATTTTAGATTTCTGTATTTTCATTTTAGTGTTTATTTTTTTTTTATTTGCTAATTTTTTACATTTGCATTATTTTTATTTTTGTATTTAAATTTATATTTTGTGTAATTTTTATTTTTTTTTTGTCTCAGTTTTTTTTGCATTTATACTTTGTTTAATTTTTTTTATTTATTTTAATTTTTTAAATTTTTAATTTTTTTATTTGTAATCTTCTTTTGTAGTTTATTTTTGCATTATATTTTGTTTAATTTTTTTTTTATTTTATTTTTTAATTTTTTTTAATTTTTTTTTTTAATTTTTTTAATTTATCATAACATGGAACTTTGATAATGATACATAGTTTAATCGTGTGTGCGCGTGCGGTGTGTGTGTGTGTGTGGTGTGGTGTGTGTGTGTGTGTTTGTAATTACAATATTTAGGTTAGGATATGATAAATTTTTGATAAATGTTCTATGCTGTTAATGTAAATTACAGTTGATATGGTAGAGATATGCATGAAAAAGTGTGAGTTGGTGACGTTTTTGTATGCTATGTTAGTACTTTTACTGTTGTTTAGTGTGGAACATTTGTTAATGTTTTAGCAGTTTATTCGTGCTTAAGGGTATGTTTAGGTTGTCGTCTATTCATACATAAGGTTTGTTAGGTGTGTTATGTTAGCTTATTAATGTGAAAACGTTTATTAGGTTAAGTAGCTATATTCCTTGCGGTTATGTGTGTGGTAGTGTAGTGTGTGGTGTATTATTTCTTAGTTTCATTACAATAGTTAGGTGTGGACTGATATAATCTTTGACTACTATAATCTTATATTCGGTCTTCCTATTTTTCAAAAATCTGTAACAATAATATTAATCTCTCGCATGTGTACATTTATCTGTCTTAGTTAAAATATACATATTGTGTTGTCATATTGCACTTTGTCAATGGAATAATGCCAATCATATTCTAATTGTGTATGACTGTGCATTCGTATTTGAAGTATTCACTCTTGTTTTTTTCGTGTACGAAATAAATAATTTTTTTTCTATTGAATAGGTTTGATAATCTGTAATAATATATTATTGCTTTGTCATTTTTAATTTCTATGCATTATTTTTTAATTAAGTTTTTTTTTTTAAAAATTATATAATTTTTATTTTTTATTTTTTATTTAAATTTATTTATATATTTAATCTTTTTATTTAAGTCTTATTTTTCGACTTTCTATTTTTATCTATTTTTATTTAAATTTATTTGTTCTAACTTTATTTTGTTTATTTTTTGTAAGTGTTTATTTATTGATTTTTATACACTCTCTTCGCTTAATGTGTTTTATATTATATTAATTTTCTCTAATTTTGACATTTTCTCTAATTATTTATATACTTTCTGTTAAGGTAACTTTTATTGTTGCATTATCTGAAATGCTCCATTTATTATGATCAGAATATGGTTTTTATTTTAGAGTATCTTTTTAAATTTTTTTTACTAATTTTGATAAATATTTTAGTTTTTCCATTATCGAAAAAGGAAAATGCTAGAGTTTGTTTTTACTCTCATTGATCGTGTCGGAGTGTGTGATGCTGTGTGCTGTGTGTTGATCGCTCTTTTCCCAAAAGTACAAACATTGGCTCGTTGTGTGATGTGTCGTTGGTGTGGTGTGTGTTGTGTGTCATTTATTTTAGACTCATTTACAATAGTCTCAGGTATTGGATATGTATAACCTCTTTGAAATGTTATTAGTTAATGGTAAAATCAATAAAGACATGATAAAGATATAGTATGAGAAAGTGTTGAGTACGGTGAACGTTTTTGTATGCTCTGTTTAGTTACTTTACTGTTCTTTCAAGTTTGGACCTTTTGTTAATGTTAGCAGTTTATTCGGTCGGTTAAAGGTATGTTAGGTTTGTCGATTGTAACATTTAATATGTTTTTAGTTTAAAGACGATGTGCTTATGTTAGCTTTTCATAAATGTGAAACTTATAATTAGTGATATAGCATATATTCATAGTGAGAAAATATGTTGTGTGTGTGTGTGTCGTGTGTGCTTGTGTGTGTGTGTGTGTGTGTCATTTATTCTTAGTTCATTAAAATAGTTAGGTTAGGACATGATAAATCTTTGATAAATGTTACTATCGTTTAGCTAACTTACTGATATCATCTACTGTTTTACTAACTGATTCTGTTTCTAACTTGTAGTCGGTCTCAATTGCAGATTGTATCTTGAAGATTTAATCCATCTTTCTAAAATGTTGCAGTGCACATTTTTTATACATATTATAGTTCTGTATCTCTTTTCTATTTTATAAACGGTATAACTAATATAATTTCTGTTGTCTTCTCTATGTTGATCATAGCCAGCAGTACAAATTAATCTCGCTATATTACAATTTCTCTATATGAATTTTTTTATTTATACATTTATACTTTGTGTTTTAATTTTTATTTTTTAATTTTTATTTTTATTGTAAATTATGTGTTTATTTTTTCTCATCTGCTATAGTTCATTTTATAATGAATCTTATATATATGTTTTTATTTAATTTATTTTATGGATTTTTTTTTTTTTTTTTTGTTAGTATATATATATTAGACATTTATACATTGTTTAATTTTTTTTTTATATTATGTTGTAGTGTGAGAAATTTTATTTTATTGTTGCTGTTAAGGTTGTTATTTCTGCATTTATTTACTTTGTTTATATTTTTGTGATTTTAATTTGTAATATATTTTTAATTTATCTACATTGGAACTATTTTTGCTCTTAGTCATGATATGTATTCCGTGTCGCTGTGTAAGTGTGTGTGTGTGTGTGACTGACTGACTAGAAATGTTTTAAGGTTTCTTTTATGAATCTTTGGTAACATACTAGATAGGTTGTGTGTGGTGTGTGTGTGTGTGTGTGTGTGTTGTTGTTGTGATGTGTGGTGTAGTGTGTCTTTCGGTCTACAGGATTTATTGTAAAGTATCATCTTACGTCTTAGTTTTTTACAATATAGTTTAGTAGTATAGGTATATGATATAATCTCTTGTAGTAAAATTATTAACTATGTAATGTAAATTAATACAATTGAATATGTTAAAGATATGATGTAAAAGTTTGTGATCTAGGTCGTTTTTGTATGCTATAGTTAGTTACTATTTACTGTTGCTATAAGTGTGTATGGAACGTGTATGTATAATGATTAGCAGATTTTAATGTTCTGTTGATATACTTAATGGATATTTAGGTTTGATATATCTTATATATTATGTTAGACTCTCAGTTATACTATTTAGCTGTTTAATTATGTGTTATATATTTTGTACCGTTTTGACTATACCGTAGTGTGGGTGGTGTATAAAGACTTGATTTTATGTTATGTTTATCCTAAATAAGGTATTACTCGAAAATTTTGGATTGTATCAAATATGAATCAATACGTCTCTGGCCAGGAGAATGAGAGAGGTGACGGTGAAAAATGGTGGATGGGGAGAATTTGAGATTTGATTTAGCGTGATTTACACTGAAATTATTACTAGTAGGGTATTGTAAAAATACGAAATTTTAATGCAGGCTGAGATATAATTATACTAGGTAAAAATTTTTGGATTAATTCAATATATCAAATAGATCTAATATACTTAGATCATCAACAATTTGGAACATGGTGTGGTGATAGCTGTATATGATTTTTGTCATTGCATTTCTGAAATGCTTAGTTATGATACTTTACTATACATTCTTCTCTCATTTCATAGTACTATATGTAAAACGTAAATTTGAATTATTCAAATATAAAGTGTCTAAAACTGACAGTTTCCAATCATTATTAATTTTATTTATTTTTTTTTCTGATGTATTTGTA
>JABUQX010106441.1:12500-29916 GCA_015478945.1 Trachelipus rathkii | reverse complement strand
CCAACATTAACCCTTATCAAGGACCCCTAACGCACACTGCAAGACTAGTCCCTTTACACAATATCACAACGCATTTAATATTGCACCAGAAACCGCCGGAACCAACATTCATCTAACCTCCTACCTGCCATTAGTTGCGGAGAGGTGTGCCCGCTAGCGTAAAACCAACCTCCTGGCACTTCACCCTCCCAGCCTATTGCTTCATCGCAAACATAACCACTCATACAACAATAATACATTCTCACACTCACAGCACAGGCTTGTCGTATCTCACCTCCGAAAATGACTAAAACCGCGCCTATAAAAAAAATTTTGGGGTCAAAAGGTGCCATTAAAGCTCACATCTGAGGACTGTCCTCTCCACAACCACTTAACCTTACTCTGTGAGTGCGCAGTGAGGCTTTCCACACCGCTCACCTCTCTCAGCACACCTGGCCATAAACTCCCTATATTCCTATCTCTCCTATACTCTCTCCAACTCTCTCTCAATCACAATTATGCTCTATATATAATTAATACGTACTGTATATACTCACTCACTCACTTAGTCTCTAAACTCTGTAATATAATAATAGCCTATAACTTTATTGAGTGAGATGTATATGAGCGATCTCTTACTCTCACTCGTGGAGAAGCTTCAACTACTATAATCGACCGTTCACTGACTATTACCTTACCCTCATCAACTGAGATCTTACATGCCGACGTCTGATTACTATATATACAGCTCATATACGGGTCATACTACGTTAGATGTGAGTCGTGAGTATTAATATATATATACCACACCGTAATGTTGGGATAGACGTTGTGGATATTCATAGGCATGTATGCATTATAAACCGACAGGGTATATTGACTTTGGAGTGTGCCGGGTCCCAACTTCGGGGGGGAAAATGAGAATGATAGAGAAGGCGTGAATTAATTCTCTGATGAGAGAGAAGATTGGGTGCTGCTTTAGTAATAATTTTCTGTCCAACTTTAAACACTAGAGCCTATTCATAAAAGATATACTTAGAATTGGCTGTAAGGCCTAGAGATGGTGAGTTGAAGGCTAAAAAAAGACTCGGCATCCTGATATTGTGGTTGCGTAGCAAGAAGATGAAACTTGAAGTAATGTTTTGTAGAGTGTTAAATCAGTTAGGAGGGGCGTTTAGGAATCCGGAGCACCATCAGCATCATTATGATGTTGTTTTGAATGGATGGAAAAGTGGGTTAGCGTGCTGCCGTCTTTCACTTACCGCAACCTCCCCCCTCATAATCGCCTCTCATATCTTACACCGCAGAATTAAATGAAGTGTATAATGATTGCCCTACTACTCGTACTTCTAATGCGCTTAACCAAGCTACTTGATCGGTCAATTAATAGCTTCGACTCAAGGCCCTCCATAGCCCCTCACTCTCCATAAAATACAAATTCCGGGTTTCCCACTGTACCAACAATTCTCTTCCGTGCTCCACTCCCCCTAGATAAAACGAACAAAATCAACACTATGCTGGCAAGAAGTTTATATAGCGGTAACTGTCAATGAATTTCGCTGATCAAAGAGGCCAATTTCTAGGCCACCCATCCCCTACTTTGCAGTTGTGTTTGTGCTAGGTAGCGGTTCCTCCCCGATCGCCGCATCCGAACAAGGATCCACCGTCTCCATCAACCGACTTCTTATCCTCAGTCTCTCGAACCAAGGATCTCCGGCTCGCGTCTGCAGCCACAGGAGTGACCTGGACAAGATATATCCCAGGCAGTGGAGTGCATAACTTGTATAAACTAACATCCTAAGAGTCCGAACACTCGTGAGTGATCTTCCCTCTTTTCACCGACCGGGAATCGCTTGCACCGAAGTAATTACTTTGAAACCGCACTCCACCGGCGAGGTTGCGCCGACGACAAGAGGTCACTTAGGCACATTACACATTCACAAAGTCACGGACGACTACTATCGCCCATTTTGTATAATTTTTGCACCGCGGTACATCACACACAACCTGGTACCCCAGTTCACCATATCTTCAATCGAATTGTCCCCAAACTAGGACCCACACTTTCCGCGGATCGGTTAAAATCTTCCCACTTAATTATTGTCCATAATACCCTTTAAAAAGTATTATTCCCTTATCTTATCCTGAGAATCATTGCCACATTCTCGACCCAGTAACTCTCACTTTGTCTCTTATTCCTTCAAGAACATTACAATATTCTTTATAGGATATAGAATTTTGTTTAAATTTCATAATTATAGGCACAATTTAAATGTAAAGGACATTTCTTCTATTTGGCTTTCATATTCATTATCATTCTTTGACTGGAATTATTCGTATTCGCACTCAAACACATACAAATGCTAATATTAGAAAATTTGGAGACTTTTGTGATAAGTTGACCAGAATTTCAACCCGCTAGTTATTAGACCGCCTTTCTCAGTGGATCCGGGTGCTTAGGGTCCTGGTACAAAAAACTCAAAAAAAAAATCTATACTATTATATTATTATTATAATATTATATATATATACTATACATATATATAATACACTACTTATCAAATAAATATAACGTATTGAATCATATAATTATTATATATATAAATACTATATCATATCTAGCTCTTACATACCGTACTTATCCTTAACTAATATCATACTATCATCTGATAGATCAAGATCAGAGCCGATGCACCCCTATTTTGAAGTTCTCCCTCGTTAAGGACTAATGTTTTTTTTCAATGCGTCCTGTCTCACAGAGTCGAAAATTCAGAATGCTGCAAATTTGAAATACGAGAACGGATTACAAAGCTTAATTGAAAGATGGGCCGCAAAGTTCGCTTAGGTGCACATGGAATATCAAAAAAAAAAAAATACTTTATCATCTTCGCCCCACAACAGTACGATCATAGATGCACGCCCTCTATCACAGCTTTAATTGCAGTCACTGTGCATCGTAATTCTTGGTATACAGAAGAGGGCTTAGTGCCCCATTAAATTTTCACCTCAAATGTTTGCACTAAGATATTTGTTACTTAGGTTTTTTTTAAACGTTCACACATCTCACGGGCATATGATCCACCTATTTCCGCCAGAGAGCCTTAGAAGGAAGCTTCAACCTAAGTAGGTCTTCACTACCCAAGTAATCCGACAGCCCCGAGCGAAACGAACACTCAGGCTTGCTCACTTACGTCTAGCAAGCAGACGCTCTAGCTGTTAGGAGGAAAGGAACCTTCTATCTCCATATCTAGGAATTATTCTTGTCATTCTTTGATAAATTCAATGAAAAAACCTGATTGTCATGTTGGTGTGAAAATTTTGTAATTAATTTATTAAAGTTTCTAGTCTCGATTAAATAAAGTAAATCTTATAGAACTGAGTTGATGAAACTCCGAAGAAACACACAACTTACCTGTAGATCTTTAATTTTATAATAATAATAAATTATTTTCATGGCCTGTATATTATATATGTTCATATTTCGTAATTCTAGTAATTAAAAAATACTATATCTATTTCTAACTAATGAAGATAGCATTATTTACTGAAATATAATTCATTCTCGCTCAATGTCCACCGAGATATGCATTTTTGAGAAAATATGCTAAAAAGAAATGGCACCCCACAGTTTCTGACTCTATTAAGTTTATTCCCATTTATACGGAATAAAGGGTAGGTATTCATAAAATAGTTATGTGTAGTAAATACTAATATTGCCCATATTCATATATAATATTAAAATTATACTTATAATATAATAAATTATATAATAAATTAAAGAAAATATAAATTTTTTACCGATAATATATACGTACATATATATATAGATATAATATATCATTAATTATTAGTATCATATCATAATCTAATAATATATATATTATATTATATATATTATATTTATGATATATATTATTAGAATTGATATATAAAATATATATTATATTATATATATATATATATATAATTATATATCATATATAATATATATATAATACGTAATCATTTCATATATTATATATCTATAATATACTATATATTTATATAAACTTATACTTTTTTTTGAATCAAATAAATAACACGATTATATATCAATAATTATATTAAAGCTTTATATATATATAATACTATATATTATAATATATACAATCGTAATAGCGATAATATATACTAGGAATATATCTATATATACGCTACGTAAATAATGTTATATATATACTATATTATCTATATTATAGTATTTAACTATATATATGTAGATGTTATTATCCCTATATATGTACTATTATATTATATATATTATATAATATATACTATATCTATATATATATATATATTAATCATATTTATATAATATATAAAACTATATATTATATGATATATATTATATTATAGTATTATTTATCTTATATATATTATATATATTATAGATAAATATATCATATTGATAATATATATATAATTATATTTATATAATATATATATTATATATATATTATATATATGTATATAATAAATATATATAATATTATATATATCATATAATATAATTATATTATTATATATATTATATAATTAGTATTATATTATATATTAATATATTCATTACATTATAATACATAAACTATCAAATGACATATTATATAAATTAAACTTAGAGCTGGCCAGCTTTGTTTCGTTCTTTTATTGCAATGTAGGATTTTACTGGACTTATATACTATAATAAAATACTACATACATATTAATACTATTGATATATACTATACTAATATATATTATTATATTATTACAGTATATATATATAGCCTATTCTAAACTAATATACTATATATATATAATATATATATATTAATATTTTACTATAATTTTTATATTACTATAAATATATATTTTTAATTATCTAATACTCTATAATATATATATATAATTATAAATATTAATATCATAATAAATATATATATATATATATAGTATTTTAACAATAAGCATATACTAATATATATTATATATGATATATATAATCGAGCGGCGACCCCATTAAATTATTTCATACTCGGAGATGCTCTCTCTACTCTCTCTCTCTCTCTTCTACTCTCTCTCTCTGCTCTCTCTTCTCGTCTCTCTGTCTCTCTCCTTCCCCCTCCTTCCCTCCTTCCTTCCTTCTTCTTCTTTTCTACCCTCTGTCACCTCCTGTTTACCCTGTTACGTCTTTCATCTCTCTCATCCCCCTATTTTCTCTCTCTTCTCTTTCTTCTCTTCATCCCTCCTCTCTCTCTCTCTTCTATATATATACTAGTATGTATATATTAATATATAGTATATATATTAGTATATAATATTTTTACTTCTATATATTTATATATAAATATTAGTATATATATATAATAATATATATATATATATTATATATATATATATGTCATACTATCTATATATAATATAATATTATATACTATAATAATATTATATATTATATGTATATCATCTATATATTATTATATAATAGTATTAATAATTATATGGGATTGCCTCCCCTGTGGCTACATTGCATTATCCCTCCCCCGAAAATATTTCTTCGGGAGCCCGAGTACACATCGTTTCAAAATTAAGTGTTATGTGATCATATAATAAATATTATATTATAATATAATAATTATATAATATAATTATATATAATATCATTATATATTATATATAATTATATATTAATATATATATACTATATATATTATATATCATATATGTATAATATATATAATATATATATCATATATATATATATTATAATATATATATATATAATATATATATATAGTATTCATATTTATATATATATATATATAATTCATATTATATATAATATATATAATTTATATACTATATCATATAATTTACTAACTATATAATATATATTACTATATACTAAATATAAATACTACTATTACTATATATATAATATATATATATAATATATATATATACTTATTTATATATATATTATATATTATATAGCTATATAAGAATAACTACTATATATTTAATTATTAATATATATATTAATATAATATATATATATATATAATTAATATCACTTAATATATATTATATATTCTATATATTATATATAATTATACATAATATACTTATAATTTATAATATTATAATATATAATATATATATAGTATATATCATATATCATATATATATAATAGTATATATAATATATATAATAATAATTATTATATATATAAAAACGCACAACCGTGGAAGGACCAAATATATAAATTTCTAAGGAAAGATTTACCAGCTCGTATGAAAAAATTATGATAAAAATAACCTGTTGACATATTATATCTTCTAAATATAATCAGCATCGTGTGAAAAACTAAAATTATTTGTGACAATAACAAATTGTGATCATGATCTGTCGTGAATAAACTGTAATGTCATATATTAAATACCTCTTCTTTATAATTATTTTATATGAAATTAGTCTTTTCTTTTTTTTTCAAAATATTTTACCTAAAGAATTTTAACTCTTAAGTCGCCGAGGTATGAGAAGTGAGCAAATCAGAGATCAAAATCTTAGTTATTTTATGTCATATTCGATTGAAGATAGAGGAATGGCTAAGTCCAGAGGAAGTAGGACTAGTAGTTGTGGTAGCTGTAGAAACTTGAGGAACTATATTAGAAGATGATATAGGCACATCTGAAATAGGAGTAGAATCGAAAGAATGTAAAATATTTCGAACAGGATATATTCTTTGAGAATAAATGGGAGTAAAGTATTCAAGAGTACTAGTGAATTTAGGAGAAAGCTTAGGGGAAGGCTTTGAGGAAGCTTTGGAGGAAGCTTTGGGGGTAATTCAGGTCGTATTTCTCGAGGTACATCCGAAGGAAATTGTCTAAAAATGTCATGACCTTGACTAATTGATTAAGGAAATAAACCTAATTTCCAGCTTTTTAAATATCGCATAAAATTATTTTTTTTCATCAAATATCTTTTTTTAGATAGGTAAGAGAGAGCTCTTGCATTTACCCCTCACAATAATCTTTATTTTAGTTTAACAAAAGATTTTTCCAATGAAAAATGACTTAAGATTTTTGAACTTGTTATTTTGTGATGAAGAATGTTGGTACACAGCTAATGATACGCGCACATTCTTCAAAAGTCTGCTGAAATTCTAATGTTGCATCTTCTCTGATGGCTTTCACAGTTTACTTTAACTAGAAGGGACTTACGAGATATTGTTCTGACAGCGCGAATAATATTAAACATGAAAATGACACCACGGTCTATGATTTCAGATATTTTTGTAAGAAAATTTTTTAAAAGTCTAGAATGAAATTTGGGGGGGCCAATGGCCCCCTGCCCCCCGGATCCCCTCACTCATCACCTACCCTCCCCCCCCTACCCTACCTCACCATACCTCACGTCCACTCACATCACCCTCATACCCTCTTACCTATTATACTACGTTAATATATATATATACTAAATTACTATACTATATATTATTATTATATATAATATAATATCATAATATATTATATAATATATATATATTATTATATAATATATGTACTATTATATATGATATATTATATATATATATATATAATATAATATATATAATATAAATTATATATATATATCATATATTCATATATTATATATATATATATATATATTATATTATATATATAATAATATATATATTATAATATTATATATAATATATTATATATAATATTATATTATATATATATATATATATATATATTAGATAATATATATATATATATATATATAATATATGATATTATAATATTATATAATATTATATATATATATATGATATATTAATATATATATATATATATATATATATATATATATATATATATATATATATATATATATATATATATATATATATATATATTATATATATATTACCTATACTATACTTCTATATAGCTGAAATGTTACATGTGTAGACGGGTATAGTAACTTTGCTTTGTGTCGTAGTGACGTGCTGCAATCCATGTACGAGGGCAATTTGCATAACCTCATTCGGTTTACTTCTACTTAACAATAATTTGGTGAATTAAATATCATCTAAACTTCCTTTGTAACTAGCCAGACCATAAAAGCATCGAGTAGAAACAGTGAAAGCATCCCTCTCGCCCTTCAGGAGGTGAGAGATGTCTAAGAGATCTCTCAATGGTTACTGCCAGACGTCGACACGGGACAGACGACTAAAGCAAAATAGGATTGTGTGCGGCCCTCTTAGCAGCGGTACTTCGCGACGAAGATCGGTTGTCTAATACTTAAAACAAGGTACAAGTATATTAGTGACAGACGGCTAAATACTATTTTTGCGCTGTAACTTAACGAGGGTTAAAGTATTTATTTATAAGCGATCCTCATTGTCCTATTATCAATATATTGCAACCTCAATTTATAGTGATTGTTCAAATGTCAATTATCATTTTGCATTCAGTTTAATAAACAATTAACGAACGTATATCATATATAACACCAACTATTGATTTATATTAGCAATTGATCGCTCGAATATCTGGCTTAGATTTTTGGGACACCAGGTGACATAACCCCCTGTTAAGGGTTGCATTCTGCATTACTTTATAGGTTTTTAATTACTTGAATTTATCACCTCAATTAGACTGAAAAGTTAGTGAAAAATAAACCTGTGAATTTTTAATCCTGTTCAAATATAATATAAAGTGTGAAAAACTAAATAAAATAAATTAATATTTGTGTTAAACAAATTGTGATCTGTGTCGTGAATTAAACTGTGTATTAAAAACTTAAATTCACATTAATTTGAGAAAAGTGATACAAAAATTATTCGTTGCTCAAACGAAACGAACAAAATTCTCAGAGAACGCTGATTCAAATCGGTCTGTAAGCAGCTACATTCGAACTATTGCAACCGACCGTTGGAATATGATCACAATGTTTGGTAACAAAATCTCTTGTTAAGTGAAATATAGGTCGCTTCGAAAAAAAACTATGCATTATAAACCAAGTCAAGTAAGTTCTAAGTACTCCACAACGGGAAGGAAAGAAAAAGTCAATTTTCCACAACTGACCTCAGTCTCACGAGATGAGAGAGGTCACCCTTCCTCTCGGCATCCGATGAGAGCACTTGACTCACCGAAAGCTTCAAGAATCAAGAACAACAACCATCAAACAGACGACTGTGAATACGCCCAGTCACCTGAAAACAGTGATAATCTGAACCTCCAGGCCAACTCCATATCTTTCGATCATATCGGTGTTATTGCTGGCTGTGAATGCGTTTAAGTTAAATCATATTAATGACACACAATGATCCTGCTTTGGCCTGGAATTTACCAAAATTACTCTGGTTTCGAAGATACATTTTCCTTGCAGGATGATGCATATCATTATCATTGATGATACGAGGAACTAATTTACCAGCGTTGAGCAAGAATCAGGAGGTCGTTAAAAAGGAATGCAACGAGGATGAATACCAGCGAATATTTAAATGAGTGCAAAGACTGTTTTAGGTAAGTAGGAATCAATTCAATGTGTGTAGTTGAAACAACCCGAACTGCAATTGACTGGTTTTTAGCAAGAACTCCCAACAAAACGTCAGATAGAAGCCTATATGCTCTGGAGAGAATAATAAACACTACCCATAAATGCTGTCCGGTAGCTCGACGATTATTTAAAATTTTAATACGAAAATATAAAAATTATCAACCCTCAACAACGAAGATATTGGGAAGGTAAATCTTATGTGAGAGAGGAAGGCTTCCACGACGCTTGCTCCAAAAAAAGAGAGAGTTACCTCATATAGAGAGGGGAACGCTCACGAAAACTCTACCAGCTCGATCTGCAAAAATTTACAGCCAGTGAGGAATGTTGAGAAAAGCCATCAAAGACCTGCGCTGACCTGTTGAAACTGCTTGAAGAAGAAAGCCTACAGACGACGACCGATATGAGCAGAGGACGCAGTTGGGCGAAAAGTCAAGATTACAATAAACAATTGCTTTGGGACATATCACCAATGAATAGAGATTTTTTTTTTTTATTACCACCAAAGCTTTCTCACAAAGGCCGTACCGCTAGTGAATGCTGAACATTGTCCCTTATTAACTACTTTATGCTTCAGGGAAGGTGAATGGATCAATAATACTTTCATAAGTATATAATGCGTAATTTTATCTTCTGTATTAAAGTAAATCAATATGTTAGTTATTTATACTTTTGTAATTTCATTATGAGATATAATAATATATTTTCATTTCAAGTCCAAGTACGTTAAACTGACACATCGTTTTGGTCCTCAAATTTACTAATCTGTTTTAATTGAACTGGAAATTCTATTCCTTCCCAATTATAATTTTTAGAAACTTCATTTATTCTTGTTGATAATCTATGTGGATAACCTTCATCTAAACAATCAGATCTTGCTATGCACCATTTGAAACATTCATTATCATTTTTATTTTGATATTAATCATCCAAAATTGGACTTCTTATTATTTTGATGGAGTTCAATATACGAAGAAGCTCATGAATCGTTTTTCTTTGCTATCTTTATTTCAAACTCTTAAAATATTTCTTAATAATACATTCTGATCCTTAATTTGTAAATTTGCATATTTTTTCTTCAATATTATTATCAAAACCATGGAATAGTATCTTTTATTTTGAATTGGTTTTATACTTGTCATGGGAACACTAATTAACAATTTTGAATCGTTTGTTTTTTTCCATCAGGTAAATATTTATAAAATTCAACAAAAATAGGAGAGAACTCAGTTTTAATTTTCCCAATTTTTGCTCGTGTCAACTTTTTTCGTGGAATATATACTTATCATGATTATTAATTATACATCCTCGGATTCTATGATTTTTATATGGGCTTAACAATAGTGCTTTTAATTCCTTGAATCCTTCTCGATAAATTTTTATAATACATTGCATTGAATTTGTTTGATGAACCTTACTTTTTCGTGTTTTTTTAAGGATTAGACGCTTTTTATACAATTGAGCTAATTTCTTTTTATCATCAAAATAATTCAATTAGATCTGGATTTGATTTGATTTTATATCTTTATTTAAAGCTACATTTTCGTTATAAAATCTTTTCTCTTAGTATAGCATGCAGAAGTTGTAATACTTTTATAGATTTTTTTATATAAGTCATTTATGGATTTGCCGATTCAGATCTTGCATTTTTATTATTCCTTATTTATCCATAGGAAAAATTACAAAAATATTATATTTCCTAAGACTCATCGAGTTCTTCAATTTTGTATTCTTATAAATTTTCTCTTATCTCTATAGTTTTAAAATTATTTTTATAATAACTTTTTCCATATAAAAATACCATTAAATAAAAACAGATTCGATATTCCTGCACTGAAACCCATTAAATCATACCCTTATTATCCTTTATTATGTTAGTAGAACAGATATTAAACATTGAACAATGAAAACGTAATTTTCGATATCAGTCAAAAATGAACTGAAAGATCTGAAAAAATCCTGGAATGAAAAAACCGTTATTTTTTTCGCGAAATTAGAATTTTTTTTCACTTTATCCAATATGTTAGATATGTAAATTCGAAAAGTTTTAGAGACAGATTTTTTTAAAATAACTTCTTTTAGGTAAACTCAATTTTTTTTTATTTTTTACATGTATAAAAATTATTATTATTATTATTCATATAGTTTTGGGTGGGTCGCCTTAAGGCGACCCGCTCCCTACGCTGAATAAGAACGTAAAAATAATTATATAATATTTTTTTAATTGATCTTTAAAGAGAATTGCTTAATTATTATTATTATTATTATTATTATTATTATTATTATTATTATTATTATTATTATTATTATTATTATTATTATTATTATTATTATTATTATTATTATTATTATTATTATTTTATTATTATATTATTATTATTATTATTATTTTTATTTTTTTATTATTATTATTATTATATTATTCAAAATTGTATGTTGTTGCTATTCTTTGCTGTTTAGTCCAATTTGAGTAGACTTTTTCTTCTTGTCATTCTTTGGTGTTTAGTCCAATTTGAGTAGACTGTTTTTCTTCTTGTCATTCTTTGCTGTTTAGTCTAATTTGAGTGGACTGTTTTTCTTCTTCTTGTCATTCTTTGCTGTTTAGTCCAATTTGAGTAGACTGTTTTTCTTCTTGTTGTCATTCTTTTTCTAATTAAATTTCATATATCATTATTTAAAAAACTTGATCCTGTCTGGGATTAAACCAGAAACTTTATTCTCTAATTCAACGCTCTATCCACTCGGCTATAGAGACACTAAGAACCAAGTGCTTGGAACTTCTACTGCTTTTAAAATATTCTATTTTTTAATTTTTTTAAAATAACTCCTTTAATATTTATTTTAGGTAAATTCAATAAGTTTCAAATTCTACCATTATAATGACAATTTTCTATAAATGTTTCTATAAAAAATTTTCTACAGAAGAATGTTTATTAATCTAGACCTTTACAAACTTTAAAATATTATTTTTTTGAAAAATTTACATGAGAGTAAAATTAAAGATCCTTTGACTCTCTATAAAACTTTCCTTATAAATTTTTATGTAACTAGTAGGAAAACTGCTCAGAGACCAAGTGACGGAGACTGTAGCAAAATTAAAAAAATTAAATATAATTATAATTTATTATTTTAAAAACGAAGAATTTCAAAGGGGGTGGTGAAACGCCACCCCCTTTGATTCCAAATAATAAAAAATAAATATACTTTAATAAAGTAGTTCAAGACATATATATATATTTTATCAACCCGAAACTCGGCTCGCTCCGGTATCGGAAAGGGTTTGCTCGTATCCTTCAGTTTTTTCGGGAGGGGCCGGTAGCTCCTTCGAGAAAAGAGGGGAGGTGCCTCGTATACAAAATAAAAAATATATATCACATTTTCGTTGATTAAAAACTTCTTTCAATTCCATTCCGTTAAACAATTCTTTACAAGTAGTATGTAAAACGGGGAGCGAAGCGTCGTTCGGACATCTCGAGGCGAAATGAGGGGGTGGCCGGTTAAGTCGTTTTAACATACTACATATATATATAATATATATATATAATATATATCTATAATATAATATTATTTTATTATATATTATATATATATAATAATTTATATATTTATACTTATATATATTATATATATATTATATTATATAATATATATATATATAAATATATATATATATATTAATATATATATTAATATATTATATATATATTATATATATATATATATATATATATTTATACAGGGTGTTTACGAAATAAGGGGACAATGTGGAGGATATTATCTTTGTACCATTTCAATTAATTTATTTAAATAATTTAACTGTAAAGTTCCAGATATTAGTAGCGTAAATGAGTTAGAAGGTAGCAAATGTATGACGTAACATTATTTCTGTTTATTGCTCGCAATGTGGATTATTAATTCTATTATTATTATTTAATGTATTATTATTATTATTATTATGATTATCATTATTATAATTTATTTTATCTTCATGATTATTATTAATATTATTTTAATTATGATTATTATATAAAATTTGTTATATTATTATTTATTTTATATTATATTATTATTATTATTAGTTATTATTATTATTATCTATTATTATATTATATTATTATTATTATTTTTGTTATTTATTATTTTATTATTGTGATTGTTATTTTCTTTTATACTTCTTTGTGTTATTATTATGCATTAACGTCATCGTATTATTACTATTTAATAAAGCAAATAGTAGGAGAAGAATCCCTAAATGTACACTATGTAAAAGTAATATCAGCTAGATATTATTATGCTTCGCATTATATATTATTATTATTAATGTTTATTGCTAGGTGTGATTCCCGAGTAAATTGCTCGAATATATCAACAATATTCCTAGTATTTATTTATCCTATCTCATAATAGTATGTCTATCAGCAAAATACAGCCCTAGTTCAATTATAGAGACAGAATACCGTTCTTAGGTATAATTGTACAGTTTAGCAGTTTTCCGTAGCAAATCCGTTCACATCTACGGATTAAACACCATATTGAATCATTAACTTGACTTTCTAACTCATTTATCATTCTACCTAAATGAAAACTTTACGGTAATTTTATTAGACAAAACCATTGTAATACTTACAAAGATAAATATACCTCCTAATTTGTCCGCTATTTCGAAACACCTGTATATAATATATATATATATATATAATATATTATATATATAATATATATATATTATATATTATATATATATATAATATATTATAATATATATACTTATTATATATATATATATATATTCTCCTGTAGAACTAAAAAAGGAAATTATATGAACAGTGGTAGATTATTTTCTTCTTTAATTAAATCAATTGAAATGATTGAATTTTTTCTCTGTTGAGGTATATGGCACAGCATTAATTCTTTGTTACAATTCTTCTTTTAGTCCCTCTACTTGCAGATAGTTTGTTTTTTTATATTTCGAAACAGTATAGGTGTATGACGTAAAATTTCTCTTGCTATTTGTCGAGGTTCTAAGAAAAATTCATCAATGTTCAAATTTTAAAAACCTTATAAGATACTCAATTTTGTTTCATAAACCAGGGCTGACAAATTCTGAATTCTCTGCGAAATAAACCTTATTTATAAGCGTTACATAGTGTATATCTACAGTAAAATTTTTAGTCTTTGGTTCAATCTATGAAATTTTAGTCATTAATTAATTAGAAACTTATAATTAATAAAATATGCAGAAATAAGGTAGTTGTCTTTCCTTCTCATTTCAAAAGAAAATTATGTTTGGTAACAGTCATTGAGAAAGAAAGATTTCTTTCTTGTGTAAATCGATAATGTTGAAACCCCGAAACAATCTATATCACTTTTTACCAAATATATATATATTTAAAATATTTGACATAAATTAACTTCAAAATTTTAATGAAAGAAAAGTCCTGAAGTTTGCAAATAAAAATCTCCGTTAAAATGAAAAAATAGGCTTGGGGAATACACAAATCCTAATGGATTAAATACTTTAAATATTAAGGAAGTGGAAAATTTAATGAGCGATTCCCAAAGCATTCTTTAGCAATAACTCTCGTTGTAAGTTTACAGGCACATCTCGAACGAACAAGATTCAGCCTTCAAGCTAATCATATATTTACTGGCAATATTTTTATGTCCTCAAATACGGGTGCCGGCAGTCGGAAGTTCGTGGAGTCGGACAGAGTCAGTGGAGTCGTGCAATTATTCGGAGTCGGAGTCGAGAAAGTAGTGGAGTCGAAAACTCTGTGCAAGTAGAGTCGGAGTCGGAGTCGGAGTCGAAATTCCTGTGTAAGTGGAAGGTCGGAGTCGGAGTCGGAAAATTTAAGAATCTATATTTTATTATTATATTAACTATTATATTATTATTATTATTTTATTTATTATTATATATTACTTATTATTATTATTATATTATTATTATTTTCTTATTATTATGTTTATTATTATTTTATTATTATTTATTATTATTATTCATTATTATTATTATTATTATTATATTATTATTATTATTATTTATTATTATTATTATTATTATTATATTTATTATTATCTTATTATTTTATTATTTACTTTCTGATTATATATTATTATTAATTATATCTATATCTATATCTTATTATTATTTTTATTATTATCTATTATTATTATTATTATTTATTAATTATCCAATTAATTATTCATTCTATTTTATCTAAAAATACATCAACTAATATTATTATTATTATTATTATTTAATTTTTATTATTATTATTAATATTATTATTTCATTATTATTACTATTGATTATATATTATTATTATTATTATTATTATTCATTATTATTATTATATTATTGATTATTATTATTATTCTATTATTATTTTATTATTAATTATTATTATTTATTATTGATATTATTATTATATTCATTATTAATTAATTTTTAATTTTATTTCCAACGTGTTCTAAAATAATTCTCTCTTATTTTTGTACTAATTTAATTTCCTGAAAAATAGATCTGTTGAAAAATAAGTATCAGGCAGAAGAAGAAGATATATTTTACATAGACTTTTTTCCGCACGCTCAGTTATCGTCTCTATACTTAGATACCATCTGTCAGAGTTTATTATTCCTTGTAAGCGATATGAGTCTTTAAAATTGTTATATATAATAAGTAAATAACATGATATTGAGTCTGACTGATCAAACACATAAAATTGTTATGTATTTATGTCTGGTATGCGATTGTCTTTGGATTAGAGGCACTCGGCCAATTTTTAAGTTTCTGGCTTTCACATGATCCGTATAATATTTTGATGAAGTGTTTAGCAATACTTAGCATTAGATAGTTTGTGATTGACCATGTGACGCCGTATTAAAGTGTTCAAAGATTTTGTGGGACTGTGGAGAATTTTGATATGCCCTAGATGCGACCAATCTATTTCTTCGTGTAAACCACAATATATGTCGACAGTACAGTCCTCACTCAGTCGCAGGTTTAAATGCTGAGCTACACAACGTGAATGGTTGACGGCGACGCATCTCTTGATTGCTAAGGAAGGATGACAGGTGTTTGAGACTTATGGTATAGTTTTGTCTTTATCTTTTGAGGTGTCTTTAGTTTGAGGGTGAAGTACCTCTCAAAAATATTTCACAAAATATTACGAAGGCACTTCTATTCCTTATTGACAAATAGCATAGTTTGAAGTTTTGGAAGAAAGAAATTTAATATCGATTTTCTGAAGATATTTTTACTTTCTATTATATAATCTTTGGAGGGATTTTATTAAGTGTGTTAAATTTTTCAATCATAAATATTGTGGATGATGATAACAGTTAATTAATTTTACTATTAATGCGGCAAATTTACTTCATCAAAAGTTTCCAAGTATGAACATAGGTTGTAATGCTCCTTGTAAACTAAAATTTCATTACGATAGGCATTCTTTGGAAATTAAGTACGGTGAATAGTGATCCATAGTTATATACGACATTATCAAGGCGTTTACATGCATATGCCTGCTGTAGATTATGAGCAGCTCAAATAAACATCGACTTATTGAGATCTAAAAACAAGATTGCATTACTTAACCTAAGTTTCGTAAATAAGTTTTACCAGACATGACAGTACTCTTGATTTATTGATAACAAATGTGATAATGATTTCTATGTCTCCTAAAAGAAGTGTCATAGGGTGTCTTCGACATATACAATTATGCTAAAACTACGGGAACTCTCAACGTTGGTGTTTGTTTACAAAGGATTGGGTTTTTCCAAGAGTTGACATATAGACAGTAAGCAACAAATGTAGGTCCAATCGGTGAGACCTCGGCACTC
>JABUQX010106441.1:0-10000 GCA_015478945.1 Trachelipus rathkii | reverse complement strand
TAGTTCTCCAGCCAAAATAATGAATACTCTGTTCACTGCCATATTAGAATCCATTCCGATTTCTACAGCTCCACCAATCTCTAACCACAGCTTTCCTCCTTTATCAAGTTCGCCGTCCTCATCAGTATTGACCTCTGAAACAGAACTCTCTCATCTACTGTATACTTTCTTACTGTCTTTCTCTATTTTTCTTTTTCTGGTACAATGCTACTTTCGCTGCTGCTATCACTTCCGTTTCCGAAATCACTGCTCTTCATTTCTTCCAATGTGACGCGTCGGTACTTCAAATCAACCGTACGTTCAGCTTTTCCTTTGTTGCTTGCTTCTTAAATGCTTGTTATCGAATCGGATTCTTTCTTTTTATCTGTACCTTGGCTCATACTAGGGCTCCCATTTTTCCTTAAAGCTCTTGCCCTCGACTTCATTGATTTGTAACACCTGGCTCAAACCTGACACACTGTCCACTACGATGTCAAAATCCATGTCATCCGTTCCTTTTCCCAGCGATCCTTTTAGCATGGTCAGCAACTTTATTGTGCTAAATCTCTTTTGAGGCATGTCATTCTTATTCTCTTCACCACTTGGCATTTTCGTTATTCCCTTGTGGGGCGTTAACAATATCTATGAAAACTAAAAAAAAAAAAGAAACCTAGCGCCACCAACGTGTTCGCAGTCGAGTTCTAATTCTTGCCCCCCCCCCCAGGTAGATAAAACTCCCAACTGCTACGCTGAGGATTCTGAACCCCAGCTTCCTCTCGTTTAGTAGAAGGGGGCGGGCGACTCAACATAAATCATAGAAAATGAAATTGTTAAATACACAATTTATATCCCATCAATATATATTATAATAACGATCATATATACTATATATATATATATATCATATACTATAAATCTTCGGAAAAATTTCCAATCTTTTAAGTAAATGGAATATGCCATAAAAACAAAGGATTTCACTATTAAGTCTGAGAGTGTGACATATAAATTCAGGCCTTAACGTCACAGTGGAAGTCGTTTCAGCTTTTGGCTCGAACTATTTTTTTATCTCCGTTTAGTTTTTTGCACAGTAAAGAAGCGGAAGCACACATTCTTCTCCCTAAAGATTCTTGATGATTTTCTTCCAGATTTTCTCGGTATAATATTATTTTTCACCGCTTTAAAAGAAGAATCTCATAAGAAGGAGGTGATATATATAATATACTATACTATATATATAATATATATATATAATAGATAATAATATAACTATTATATATATAACATTAATAAGATATAATATATAAGAATATGGTATATATATTATATATATAGTATATATAACGTGTCTACTGGAACTGAACTTTTCAGTTCTGACCGAAAACCGAAATTTTCTATCATCCTCTAATACAATTAAACCCTCTACTTAAAACTCTTACTAAAAATGCTATATGCTACAAGAATGACTTGTTGAGTTGGCATATAGAGAGCAATGAATGACCTGAATTGAGATGTTGTATGCTTTCAATGGAAAGAAAGATTCTAATCTAGAATAATCAAATTCAGCGGTCATACATATTTTAATTCTCTCTACAGCTACTCTTAGAACTTCAAGTTCGATCATCTACAATATTGATCCTAAATGAACTGCGATGTATACAGATAAGACAGAAAACATTTTGTCAGTGATTTTGAGAATTTATTTGTCAGAAACCCAAGTAGTCCAGTTTGAGTTGATTACGGCCTCGGGAGGTGATAGTTCACCTTCAACTTTTAAAAATTAGAGTTGCAGTCGATGGAATAATACAAAATGATTCTGATTTTCATAGTCCATCATTCTCTTTCTTTATTTGCTCACATTATACTGTCTATTTTCAGCAACCTGGGGTGTCTCGTAAACTTAAAAAATAGTGAATAAAAACTCATATTGCTTTCTGAATTTCCTTATCCTTTTTATTTAACTCTACTAGCGTGACATTAGCATCCAAAATTTGCTTTTACTAAATTCTTTATCCTTTTTATACTTATAATCTTAGCAATACTTATAAAGGGTAGAAGAGCGTAGGGGTTTGAAAAAACATTTCATTTCTAACAAAAAACAAATAGGCACTTTAGTTAGTAGGCAGCAGGCAAATATTAGTCATGCAGTAACTGAGATGTTAGGGTACCATTTCCGGAAAGGAAATAAATCCAGGCTCGACGGCGCGGAATTTAGAAAAAATCCCGTCCCGGACAAAACTTAAGTTTGACCGGTTCGAAATTCTTCACTCTCTAATATATAATATATATATATTATTATATATATAATATATACTATATTAATATATATATCATATATATATATATTATATATATATATATAATATATATATATATATGATACTATATATATAATTATATATATAGTATATATATATCTATATATATATATATATAATATATATATATTAATATATATATATTAATAGTTTCATATATTATAATATAATATATATGAATATATTAATATATATATATACTTATATATATATATATTATATTATATATATATATATAATATATAATTTTGTTCTAAAAAATTGCTAAAATCATTATAAAGATAAAATAAGAAATTAAGTAATGAAAGAATATCAAATATTCAAATATCCTAGTGAGATGTAGACATAAAAAAATGGAAATCATAGAAAACAAAATATCAACTCAACTTAATATAAGTAACTATTTTTTATTTTTACATTTTTTAATCATAAATTGTGTGATTATATGATTCTTATTTTTAATATATTTAGTATAAATTAATTTATGCTATATTGATTCTTTAGTTGTTATAAAATATTTGTTTTTGTCAAACATAGCGCAAAATCGTGAAATTAAAAATGATGTAGCTTTTCCTTATCTCTCTCTCTCTCCTCCTCTCTCCTCTCTCTCTCTCGCCTCTCTCTCATCTCTCCTCTCTCTCTCTCTCTCTCTCTCTCTCCCTCCTCTCTCTACTACTTCAAGATGATAAACTTAAGCTCGTATGCAGGTCAAGCGAAAAAATAATAATGTATTTATGAAATTAATCTTGAACTGATGTTTCTATGCCGTTTTGTTTGAAAAATACTGACCCTACATTTCAATGCCATAATGGGACTTCCATTTTCCGACATCTCCCATTTATTTACCGTCTGCCTTGATGACTTGGTTAATTTTTTCCATAATTCGCAAACAACATGAAAGAACATCTCAGAACGTCTTCTAACTTCTCCTAAGAATTATTCAAAATTTCTTAGGAAAAATTGTGAATTACTACAAGTCATGCTCTCAACTGCTTGAGGATATTAAATTTCTTCAATGGAATTTCTCCTTCAGAAAAGTACTTGTCCGAATTTCCAAATGAGCTATCTTCCTTCAGAGATCAGCATGGTCTACGTTAGGTAATTCTTGAGAATGATGGCTCTACTAATCGCCGTTTCAATCTTCGTTTATCAGAAAAAGGCAAAACCAAAATCCAAAGATAAGTCTCTTACATAAGAAGATAGAAGGACGAGAAGAAGCGAAAGAGAAGAAGAAGAAAGAGAAGAAGAAGAAGAAGACAGAAGCAAGAAGAAGCAAGAAAGAGCAACGAGAAGAATTAAAGAATAAGAACTAAGAACTAAGAATAAGAATAAGAATAAGAAGAAGAAGAAGAAGAATCAGAAAGAAGAAAAGAAGAGGAGGAGGAGATCAGAAAGAAGAATCAAGAAGAGGAGAATCAGAAAGCAAGAAGATTAAACAATAAAGAAGAATAGAAGTTAAGAATCAGAATGCAAGAATCAAGAAGAAGAAGAGGAAGCAGAAAGCAAGAAGCAAGAAGAGGAAGAAGAAGAAGAACAAGAAGAAGAGAAGAAGAAGGAGAATCGAAGAAGAAGAGGAGGAATCAGAAGAGCAATTAAGAAGAAGAAACGAAGAAGAAGAAGAAGAAAGAACTAGAACTACAGAACACCGACTAGCATAGACTTTACAGTCCACTCAAAAGCTAGTCTGAGGGGAGATGTGGTCACCGGCTAGAAACGTTATAATGTAACCTCTAAGACGGTGGAACCCCCAAAACGTATTACAAATTATTATTTAGTGTGGAATCGATGATGTTACGACTAGAAATGGTTAGAAATAACCCTCTTAGTGATGGACATCTGAACCTCAAAACTGTTATTACAAATTTAAGACGATAGTGTGATCGATGATCACCGGCTTAGAACCTTAGAAATAACCCTCTAAGTCAGGGGGGGCCAACCTTTTGCATACCATGCGCCAAATTTTTTCACAGACGAGCTTCAGATGCGCCATATATTATATATCATATAATAATAATTATATATATATATATATATATATATATATATATATATATACTATATATATAAATATATATATATATATTATATATATATTAATATATATGATATATTTCTGTTTTACACAATGGTCAGTATTGAATTTTTTTTTTTGTTTTTTTTTAATATAATTGCTGCATATGGTACAACAATGAATTTCAGTGGGAACGGACATGATTAAAAAAGATATAGGACTAGGTTACGTTTTACGGATCTGTAACTTTTAATTTTTTTTCTTTTTAACTAAAGACGATACCAAATGTCAAAACTGCAAAGATGGCAGGCAGTTCGGTTCTCTCGGCCTTCCGGGGGTACGACGGGTAGGACTTATTTCCCCCCTCCGGGGAGGTGGTTCTGCCGGTACCCCCGCTCTTTGTATTTGGTGTCACGGGTTCCTCCGCCCCTCCGCCCCGGGTATGGAAAACGTTCCCCCCTCTTTCCCCCCGGCTCGAGCCCCCTAATTATTATTTTGTTTATTATTATTATATTATTATTTTACATATTTGTAATAAGCTTTATACGCTGATTCCAAATACTTAATTTGGTTTTTTCGTAAGTGTCGTACTTTTCGACTTTTTGTGATATTTAATTTATGAAAAAAAATGTTTTTTTTTTATTAATTTATTTTTTTTTACATTTTCATAAAGCTTTATACCCTGATCTCCAAATATGTAATTGGGTTCTCTTGTAAGTGTCTTACTTTTCGAGATTTCATTTTTGAAAAAATATTTAACACAAATGTGATTTTAAAATGATTTAAAAATACTTCGAACATTTGGAATCATTCCCGTTACCACTGAAATTCATTGTGGGTATCATATATGCGTAAGCAATTATATTAAAAAAAAACAAAAAAGAATTCAAAACTGACCATGTGTAAAACAGAAAAGGCTATATATATATATATATATAGAATATATATATATAATATATATATATATTATATATGTATATATACTTATATACTATTTATATATATATAATATATTATATATATCTATATAGTATCATAATATATAATATATAATATATATTATATATATTATAAATATATAATATATATAATATTAATATTATATATATATATAATATATATATATATATTAATATATATATATATATATATATATATATATATCATAATAATTATATTAATATATATATAATACTATATATATAGTATATATATATATAAAGAAATCACAAAATATGTGATCTTATTAATTATATTTTTAGAATTCTTCGATTTAAAAAATACGGCAAAATATATTATATATTTTGCGTTATAAAAAAATAAAAATCAGAGTAATTAAGAAAATATGGAAGAAAGAACACTACCTCACTATCACTGATAAACACAAAATTTAAACTGATGATCATTGACGATGTTATTATTACAACGTAATGTTAAATTCATGTTTCAAATATGAGTTTTGGCGGAAAAATATATGTTTGCAATAAATTTGAAAAGGAAGACCGACGATACAAAAAAAATGCATAAACATTACAATATTTGTTACATACTTTATATCTTTCCAGATTTAACAAATTCTGAAAATAAAATGAATTTTTATTTTCATTAACATAAATTCTCGAAAAAAATAGGCTGACGTAGCCCAGTTAAAAAAAATCTCCCAAAAAAGTAGCCGTAGGCAATGCGCCTACTTATGAATCATCCAAATTGCGCCATTGTTTGTGCCGCATGCGGCCAAGTTGCCACCCCTGGCTCTAAGTGGTGGACATCAAATTGTTAATAAAAAAATAATGTGATAATGTGATCGATGATGTCACCGCCTTAGAATGTTAGAAATAACCTCTAAGCTTGTGAAATCCAAAGCTGTTATTACAAATAAAGATAGGGGTATCAATGCGACCACCGACTTAAGAGTGCAGAACAGCGGTAACATTTCGTTAAATGTACCTCTAAGGGGTAACATTAAAACGGTTTCAAAACTAAGTCGGCGCCAAATTCTTTTAAGATGTACTCTTTAACATTTATCAGAAATGATCTCAAGTTCATTTGATTTTTCCCTTATCTATTTCTAGATCGTTTTAATTAAAGTAATATTCGGTATGAGTTGAAGTTCACAGACCAATTTCCTTAAAGTAATTATCTAACTTCTTCTTGAATAAATCGATGTTGCCGTTGTTCACTATTTCACAAGAGAAGACCATTCCGATCTCCAATTTACATCGTTAAGTGAGGGCAATTCTTTGCATAGTGGTTTGCAATTCTTTTATGACAACGTTTATGCCCATACTTCGTGTTACATCGTAAAATCATATCTATAGAATGCTTTATTAGATCATTAGAATTTATTTCAGTATTTTGAGACTTCTTATTAATTGTCTGCCTCCAATCTTCTTGTTTCAAGAAGTGATAATTCCAATTCGCGTAGTCGTCGGTCTATGACTCGGACCTCTTAATTCTGTATATACATTTAGTTGCCCGTTCTTTGAATCTCTTTGTTTTGCTTTTCATAGAATGGTTTGGCTCCAAAAACTGTAACTACGTATTCAGATGGGTCAACTTAAATGTATTATATAAAGAGAAAGTATGTTATATCTTTAGAGAAGAATAAGAACATTCAATGAGAGAACAACATGGCGAAGATGGGAGAGAAAAAGAGAAAGAAGAGAAGAATTGTAAGAATAAGAATAAGACGTAAGAAGAAGAAGAAGAAGAAGGAAGAGAAGAAAAAGATGAATAAGAAGAAGAGAAGAAGAAGAAGGAGAAGAAGAAAAAAGATAGACAAAAAGAAAAAAAAAAAGAAAATAAAGAAAATGAAGAATGAAAGAATAAAAAAAATAATAAGTAAAAGAAGAAAGAAGAGGAAGAAGAGAAGAAGAAGAAGAAGAAGGAAGAACGAAGAAGAAGAGAGGAACTCCAGAAACACCGACGTGAGCAAAAAGCTTACAGTCCATCAAGGCTAGTCTCCGAGGAACGAAGAGGTCACGGCTTAGAACCGTTATAATTAAGTTTCTGCGGAAGAAAAATTTGAGAGCGTGATATTGCGTCGTAAAAACGCGTCAACACGATTGTTTCTCGCGCAAACTTCTAAAATCCTTATAATTATTACTCGAGATCGCTTTCCTCATTGAACACTGTTGCACTAATGAGTCATCTGTTTTTGTAATCGTAATTCACTGTCCTACTCCCAAATGTATAACCTTACATTATCGGTATTAAATTCATTTGCCATAATTTTTGACCAATTTACAATTTGTATCAATCGCTTTGGAAGTAAGGTGTATCGTTCTCAACATATTATGCGGATTTCCCAATGTTTTCGTATCATCCGCAATTCGAAATATTGCCTAAAATATTTATCATCAATGTCATTTACACTATATAATGAACAGTATTGGACCCGAGGACAGGACCCTTGGCGTACACCACTAATATAACCATTTCGCCTAATCGAGCATTTCACCATTAATAAACGACTCGTTGTCATCGGTCCAATAACCAATTTTGAAATCCAATTTAAAAGTCTTTCCTCGAATCCATAGCTCTAAGCGTTTGCCAATTAATCTTTATGAGGGACATCCAAAGGCTTTTTGAAATCTAGTAAATAACATCAAGAAGATTTATATTTTATCTACATCGTTAATAATCACATTAAAGAAATCGTCTAGTAAATTTGTTAATGGCCATGATCTATTCTTGCTAAAACCGTCGTTGGGAATTTTTTAGCAATCCATGATCTTTCAAGATGGTGCAAACTAATCTACTAGTTAGTATTGCTTCAAAAATTTTTGCCAACTAATTTTCTTGTATTTATAGGGTTAATACTATTTAGGAAATGAAACTAGTTTAAATGAATACCTCGAATTTAATTCAAGTTTGAAATTATGCCGGTACTAACCCTTCTGTTAAAGACTCTATTGAAAAGCATCGGTCCAAGAGGTTTACTAACTACTATCTTTCAATGTTTTTAGATGCGATTCGGATAAGAATCCATTGGTCCACGTGATTTATGTTGATTAAAACAGCTTATCAATATGAAATAAGCAACTTCCTCATTCTAAAATTTCCAAACCTGTATCTAAGGAATACCATATGTATGAAATTCCCCGTAGCGTTCTTTCATTAGGAACATATTCTAGATTTTCTTTCTAATACTGAGAGAACAAAGTTATTTAAAATGTTTGCCACATCGCCATTGTTCGGACCGTTTAGAATAGAAGAAGAAAGAAGAAGAAGAGATAGAAGAGAAGAAGAAGAAGAAGAAGAAGAAGAAGAAGAGAAGAAAAGAAGAAGAGAAAAGTCAAGAATCAAACTCCTAGAAATTAAGAATTCTTACATTTTCTTCTGATGATGTGACCCATCTTTCGACGTGGTTGTAACGGTAGCAGCCAGACTCTAATAGTTACACCTTTTATCAGATGATGCATGACGGCCAGTTCCCAATAGATTTCTTAGAGCAAAAAGCTATTGAACAACAACAACAACAACGTAAATACTTCAGCTTTATTGACTGTGAACTTTTATCAGCCTAACTACTTATTCATTCTTCAATTCAGGCCAATGTTGGTAGGAAAGGAATGTCATTCTCTGATGCACTAGTCAGGCAAACCTCGTCGCTCAGCTTTCTCAGTAGGCAGATCAAGAAAAAGTGACTCGGCAACAACGTGCATCTTTCTTCTTAACCATAATATGTATATTCAATGACCTACTTATTCTGAGCCAAATAAACATTGTGGCAATGCTGTTTTCCGGAATCCTCGGTAATAATAGATGCCTTTCGATTTACCTATATCCGCTTGTTTATCACGCATGGATAAAGAAACTACACCTTTACAGCCTCGTCTTCATTCTTGCCCTCCTACAAGGTAATCTTCAAAGTATGATGTTTGAACCTCATCAGCTGTTTCCGGCGACCGCATTTTGCCAAAACCAAGTCGTGAACAGCATCCTTCAATAATTTCATCAGAATTTTTCATCTTTGGGTTCAGGCTTCTCTGCACTCATTAAAAGACTTAGTATTTCTGGCCTAACATGGATCGTAACATCAGAATTAATTCGCTCTTGTCAACAGTGCCAACTTTCAAAATTCGAACGCCATATGAAACCACTTATTGCTCCCATGGAAATTCCGTCACAGAGTTTTGAAACAGTACATTTTGAAATCGTGAGACCATTACCTTCATCCTCTTTTACCGATACTTCAGCTCCATTCTTCAGATATCTTAACACCTGCATCGAAAAAAATGCTAAGTGGGCAAAAGCAATTTTTTCTAGTGAATACCACTTCAAAATCTGGCACATCTGCCTTTATGCAATGAAAATCAATGTTTGGTTTTCCTCTCTATGTGATCTCAGATAAAGGGCCACAGTTTGAAGGAGAATTTTTCACCGAATTATCAAATTTGATTGGATTTAACAGACTCCGTACCAGCTCTTACCACACTTCACCAAATGTCCAAATCGAAATATTTATCGATCGCTGGAGATCGGAAACAAATCTGGTTATTCTCACTTCCAGTAACCCTTACGAGTCTTCCTTGCCTTCTTGATGACTTTGCAATCTCTCCTTTTCAAGCAGTAACCGGAAAAACTGTCCTTTAAAACTTCTTCAAGCACCTTAAAACAGAGATTCTTACAACGACTTCGTGATAAAATTCGTGGCTCGCAAAAAACAACTGGATTTCCGACAGCTACCACC
>JABUQX010106440.1:0-36168 GCA_015478945.1 Trachelipus rathkii | reverse complement strand
TGTATCAGATTGTATAGTAAGTGTATGTTATAATCGATAGTTTGTTTGTGTATTCTGGTTGCTCATATTTGTTTTCCTTGTTTTTGTGCATGAGTAATAATCTTTGATAACTATAGATGTATTATATATGACTAATTAACGGAATGAGTGAAATATTATTATTATAATTTATAATTATTTAATTTTATTAATTATTAATTATTTAATTATTATATTATTAATTATTTTATTATTAATTATTAATTATTATTATATTATTATATTATTATTTATTATTATTTATATGACACTAATAGTCTAATTAATATTAGTGAGGCGTTTTTATCAAATAAAAATTTTATTATTATGTATTTTAGTCATGTTTTTTATTTATTTTTAATTATATTTACGGTTATAGGTTAGGTTAGGTAAATAGGTTATGAGTATTTGAGGTATTAGGTATAGGTGTTAAAAGGTTAAAGCGTTAAAGTAATCTCTTGGTGTGTAAATATAATATAGGAGTATATAGTGATTATGGTATTAAGATTTAGGTATATGAGTTTAGGTTAATGGTATTTAAGTTATAGGTTATTTAGGTATTTATAGTTATTAATCTACTATAAAACCTTATAAATTAATATTAAAAAATTTTTATCAATATTTATAGAGATCTATATATAATAAATAAATTTACGCATCTTCATTTAGACTTGTACATTAATATTATTGTTATATTATTATATTATTATTATTAAATTATTATTTTAATTTATTTATTATTTATATTATTATTATTTTTATTATTATTTATTTATTATATTAATTATTATTATTATTTGAAGTCACGGGTGGGGATTTTTTGGACTTGGTTATATATTTATGTAAAGAAAAAATTCAATTTTGATAATTTTTAATATGGATTTTTTGATAATATTTCGTTATATATGAAACTGTACACGCGAAATATATACATTTGTTAAACAATAACCGTTTATTTTATAAGTAGTCGATGTATAATAAGTTATTATTTTATTTATACCTACCTAGACCCTATTATATATACTAGTAAGTTTCATAAATAAGATTACTTTAATAAATTAGGTGCTTATAAGTATCTAAATATTGATCACATGTAACTAGAAACTACTAAGGAAGGTGTTTATTTGTAATGAAGATTAATATATCATTTACATCAGAAATAAAAGAAAACATGAATTTGAAACATGTAATCTTTTGTTGATCTAGTTTTTATAAAGTTAGTTAAGATAAATATTGATAAAAGAGTGTTACCTTAATTGTACTAATGATATATTACAAGTTCTAGGAGAGGCGTAGGCTCTATTTTTTTTTTTACGCTTCAGAGATAATGTCAATGACTTTATGCAAGTTCCGGTTCCTAATTTTTGTCAATTATATATATATATATTATATATATATATATATATATATATATTATATTAATATATATATATATATATATAATATATTTATATATAATATAAGTATATATATATATATATATATATAATATATCGTGCGTACCTTGAAGATTATAATTGGGTTGGCATATTATATATAATTATTATATATATTATATATATAATAATATTATATATATATATTATATATATATATATTATATATATATATATATATATATATATATTATATTATATTATTTAATATATATAGATATATATAATATTACTATTAATTAATTATTATTATTATTCATATTATTATTATTATATTATTATTTATTATTATTATTAATTATTATTATTATTATTATTAGTTTATTATCATTATCATTATTATTATTATTATTATTATTATTATTATTATTATTATTATTATTAATTATATGAATTAATATTTATAATAATAATAATAATAATAATAAATAATAATAATAATAATAATAATAATAAAATAATAATAATAATAATATAATAAAAGAAAAATATTCTCTGAACTTTGACTTTATCTGTTATTAAATATAAAGAAAGGTGCCATAAAGATTTTTTGAAATTAAAGTTTTCAATGCATTATTAAGCTTTTTAAAGCTATTTTTCATAAAAAAAATCTACTTACTTCCATTATGCATATTTGAATTATTTAATTATATAAGATAAATATCACTTAAGTAATGTAATTAAAATAATATTTTAAATAACATTAATTGGACTTCAAGATAAACACTGTTGCTGCCATCTTTTTGATACGTAAGAGAACTTTCGTATATATATATGATATATATATATATAATATTATATATTATATATAGTATATATATATATATATATATATATATATATATATATATTATATATATATCATATATATATAATTTATATATATATAATTAAATATATAAAAATATATTAATTAAATATACTTAATAATAAATTAAAATAATTAATATATATATATATATTATATTAAATATAAATAAGTCAATAAACTAAATATCAAAACAATAGAATAAAATCATTGGATAAATTGTTTATTTGGAGCAAAAAATCAATAGTGATAATAAAATCAGTTGGAAAAAATCAATTGATTTTTATCCTTGCCTATCCACCTGTTGGGTCAAGTGCGGCGTAAATCGTTTATCTTGGCGCTTTCGTCAACGGACACGCGAAGCAATGGCACGGCGGGTGGGGGGCCTTCGGGCCTTGCCGCTGAAGTGGAGTCCACGATAGACACTTGATTGGTGGTAGAATACATATAAAGTTTTTCTCACGGTACTGTCTCAAATGTCGACCGATCAAACAAACCACAACAACGACACATAAATCATCACAACCACACATCTATAAGGAATGGGTAGGAGCGAAAATTTCAAATTAATTTCAAATTCAATTCATAACCAGTGTATTATTATAACTAAAGTAGTTGTTATTATTTTTATTAATAAATTTTATAAATATAGTATTTCATTTTTTTTTCACTTTAATAATAAAATTTTATTATATAATAATTATTATTATAATTATAATGATTTTTATAACATAATATTAATTTATTTATTTATTTAATAAAAGACTTATATATTACAGTAAAAATTCCTCCGCCACTGGTGACGTAACTAGATAGCGGTTACTACTTATACCCTCACTATGGTATATTACGCTCCACCTGATATATTAATAGTATATATATATATTATATATATATACTATTTTAAAATAATAATTTATTATAGCGTCGTGCATTATAAGGCTCTAATTGATTAAATGCAGTAAAGTTTCATGCACCATGTTATTGAATATATATTAATATTAAATATATATATATATTATATAATAATATTAATATATAAATATATATACAATATATATTAGTATATATATATATATATAATATATATATAATTAATATATTATTATATACCTATATATTAAACCTCCTGTTGGTCAATACCTAATTATCCAAATTTAACAAACTATAATTTATAGCTATGTAAAGAATGCTTTCCTCTTTAATATCAGATGGCTGTGGGCTCTATTCATTATCTTAATATTATCTTGTTAAACCTACTATAGTCTACTACTACATCCGTGCTCTACTTAATGTAAGAATTTATGTGGTCTTTTGATTAATTTATCTAATTATGATATATGTAAAAATATTTGTATGAACTTGTAATATGTATCCCCTATATCTGCAGGAAATTGCCTTTCTAACAGAAAACATTCCTATCCTTCAGTATCTCCCAATATATAGTCTTAAAACTCAACTCTATCTCAAAACCTAGCATCTCAGTCCTTGTTGCTCTTCCGTATAGTGCAGTACTCGTTCCTCTGTGCATATCTAGAAATCTTGTTTTTAACAATTGTTTAGGGTAACTCAAAAACTTGTGCACAATATGTATAATATTATTTAATGATCAAATTATACATATTAGAAATATATATTAATATTCTCTCTCTATTATCTGTATATATAGCTATTAAATGTGAGCCTTCTCTCGTAAAACAGAAAGTTTGCGGCACATATATGAAATTGATTGCAGAACAATGACACACTTATTAGCCATTTCTTATTCCCTCGTAGACATTCCTATAACTGCATAGATATATGACTACTTTCAAAAATTAGCCTAGACTTATACATATCAACTGATCCCGAAATCTTACAGGATTTCTGTTCACTCTCAACTAGGAATTGCAGAAAGCAATCGCCATTAATATCGTAGTTACAAACTTTTTTATTCTTATAGTTCATGTCAGAGCTCGTTGCTGACTTATGTGAGAGAGTCTTACGCATTTCTATTCTTTATTTACTTATGTGAAAAAAAAATATCAGTGTGCTCAGCGTTTATATATACGCTCCGCTCAAACATACTACAATGTAAGTTTTAAAATATTTTCATATGTCATTTTTGATTTTAGAGGTCTTTAATATCCTCCCTTACAACTAATAATTCTGCGTAAACTGGGGGTCGTGGGTCCACTTTTGGGTATAATCTGCAAACTTAGAAACTTCGCCATCATTAATGTCTGGTCTAATACATGCACGTCCATCTATATATATGAGGGAACAATTGTGGCCCCATAGCAAATCTTGAGCATCTGTGTATTTTATACAAAATTTCCGGCCACTCCTATACCTTTATTCTCTAATTCGAGATGACGTTATTGGCCACTCGATAGTTTGTTATTTGACCATATCTTACTGAATCTATCCTCCATAAATTTGTTAGCTTCTATTTCAATTTGCCCTCTAAACAACCGTTTGTTTCTTTTTTGTAATGTTATTTTCCTGCCAGATATGTATCGCTCAGCCTATATCCTTTCAAGAATTTTTCCTCCCAACATTTAATACAAACAATCTGAAAATTAACTTCTTTGGTTTTCTAGCGAACTCGTAAGGTGGATCTTTGGGGCATACCTTCTAAATACAACTGATTCAGAGATTAATTATTTATATTATAGTAGGTATAAAATGTAACATTCTAAACTTTGGATAAATTAATATTTGGCTCAATATAGATTTATTGGTTACATAAATATTAGCCTATTATATATCAAATAATACTATCAATAGTAATAACATTTTTCTAGATTTTTTGAGTTATGTGCCTATCAGTTAAGTATTGTATCTACCATAATAATAGAGAGAGAGGAGAGAAAGCGATGCACGAAGAGAGGAGAGAAACGCAGATGAGAGAGAAGCTGGCATTTTTTTTTTAAGTTTGAAAAGGATAAAATTAAAAGATATTTTTTTTTTTTTCTTACTTTCACATAGAAAATATTCCCAAAACGTATTAGACATACAAATATTTAAGGCTTGTATATGGAAAAATCAGCGGAGAAGGCAAGATGCAATTTTTTTTTAACAATAATAATAATATAAATTATTTTATAGTATAAAAGTACGACAAAAAGAAAAAATTTCTAAATTTAATACACTCAATATATATTATTATCAATAAAATAAAATAATATATAATAATTTATATGAAAATATTTTATATCATATCCAAGAATAAAAAATGTAGATTTTTCTTTTGAGTATACGGAAGAATTATCTAATAAAAAATAATAATAATAGATGCTCATTACATTTGCCGGATTAGTGATAACATAAAAGTCCCATATGAATTATGAAAAATTATATTAAGTAAAATATGTTGATAACTTAGAATTAACTGAGAATATAATGAATAATAATAATAATATATAAAAGATAAATATAACTATTAATTTAATAATTTTTATCACTTTTTTTTTCAAAACCTAAATAAAAATAAGAAGCTAAAAATGTTTTTATAATGTTGATAAGACGCGAAGAATATAAAAGAACAATATAATAATAATTATAATAATAATAATAATTTATAACATAATAATAATAGAATTATAATTAGAATTATAATTATATCGAATATATGATAATAAATATATTTATATATAAATCTATATAGTAATTAATAATTAAATAATTTGATTAAAATGTAAATATAATAATAATAATAATAATAATAGAATGACAATCATTAATGGCAATATTAATCAAGTTATAATTAATTCTAAGTATTCAGAATTACTGTCCCATAATTTTTTGCTTTTTTTCTGCATTTAATCTATCATCATTACTAAAAATATATTAATTAACTGATATAAAGTTATTAGATAAATGAAAAAATTATGTCATAATAAACATAATTAATAATGGATTAATAATAATAATTGAAAGATAAATAATATTATGTAAAATTTACTGGCACACTAGATTCCAAAGTAATGGTTCCTAACAGATCAGTATAGCTTCTTTCTAATCAATATCGTTTGATTTCCTTTTCTCAGTTTTTTTCTCAATTTTGTTAATAGTTTAAAATTAGTCTTTTTCCAATTTCCACACAGTATAAAACCAACTCTATTTTGAGAGGGCAAAAAGTAAGAAAAAAGAAAAAGTATTAAATTGACTTTATTTTTGGGTGTATTGTTATAATAATAGAGTAAAAAGTTAAACTAATTAAATTTGTAAATTTCGGCACTTATTCTATATGAAAATAATTTTATCGGAATTTTTGTATAATTTTCTATTATTTATTAACTTTTATTATATTGCAAAGTTCCGAAGTTTAACGAAATTTTAAAGTTTCCGATGCTTTAATAGGTTATTAAAGAGCTTGGGGGAACATACGTGGCTGTACAAAAGCAGGAGAAATCCTTAGGATAACCCCTTAGTCTCGTAATGTAAGTAATTTTGGTTTTATAACTCCAATCTCTCTTTGAAACGCGAAAACGTGCATTATACTATCATGATTGGCTGAATGAACGATGTGAGCATTTATATATATAATAATATATAACGATTAATTATATGCTTTGCATAATTTGATCTACGTATAATCATAAATATTTAGAAGTTTACCATGGTGACATTTATAGTTTATAATTATTATATAATTATCTAATTAATTTTAAACACTTAAACTTTTTCAAAGCGCATATAAATATATTATATATATATATATATAAATATATCATAAATATAATAATTATTATTATTATATATTATATAATTAAATTATTATAATATATATATATATATTATATAATATTAATATAATAAATAAAATATATATATAATATATTATTATAATATATATATATATATTAATATATATATATAATAATACTATATATATAGATATATATATATATATAATAGTATAAAATATATATAATGAACCACATGAATAATTACAATATTTTTAATGAATTTTCAAGACTCGAGATGAAAAGAATTTAGATTATTTTTATCTCATCTAGAGTCATGGATGAAATTAAAAATTATCCATCTAAGAGAAATAGGTTATAAAATTCTGTATAAAAGGAAAAGCTTGGGCATGTATATATATATATATATATTATACCAACCGAGATATTAATTATAATATATATATATATATTGAAAATTGAGATATATATATAATAGATATGCAGTTTATATCGTATGATTATTAGTAGCTATATATTCTACCTAAATATATATATATATATTGATTTACGGTTTTATTATATAATATATTAGTAATAAAGGGCTTAAATTTGTTCCAAATATAAAAAATGAACTCATCATTAAATGGTCAACTTTCAAGCACTCGCCCGAGTCACTTCAGATGGCCTTGATGTGGAGGAGTAAAATTCGATGCAATATTACACTTTATTTTTCCTCCAGTATCCTGGTCTTGGCAGCTTGGAACTTCCCCTCATTTATAACCGTTACGACATACAAATATTTTTAACCTGCCGAGTTTGAGAATGAGGGTGCGACGGGCTTTGCCCCAATAAAAGGGGCAAAAATCAAAGACACTCATCAACAGATAAAAAATACTTTGCATATGTCCGACAAAATTCAGAATGCGAACTTCGGTTCTCAATGAAAGTCTCAACCCTTTTCTTTCCCTTTGTTATGGTTGGTCCTTCTGCTTTAACCATACGTGTCAAAATGACAGATATAAGTTTATTTTGGCATAGCAGGTATAATATTTTTAGCCATAGCCAAATCTCGTCAACGTTGCAATTTCCATACACGAATTTGTCCTTGAGGAGTAAAAGAGATTAGGCAGGCGACTAATAGTTTTAGGTTCCGATCCTCCCTAGCTGTATAATGCATTTTTTTCTCATCCATTGTACATCATTATCAGAGATACTAGCTTAACAGAAATAGTCGTCATTATTATACAGATTTAACTATTACAGACATTACCCAACATCCTAATCACTGATTTATTAAATAAACTGGAAGAAAGGCTTTTTGCTCCATACTAACAAAACAAATGTTGTTGATCAAGATGATATTTGGTGTCTAAAGTGCGATCATGAATTCTGACAGGTTGACAATATTTAAGTAAGCAGGCCAAGTTTTTATAGATACGTTCCATTTGTAAAAGACTGCTTTATATTGGCAATTGAAGAAAATCGACGTTAATAGGGAGTTCCAACGAGTAAAACGAACGTTTTCGAAGAATTGCTTAATTGAAGAAGCATTTTTTTTTTTAGGTTCTCTTTCTCAAAAAAACACACTTACCGCGATCTTGATTTACTCCGAAACCAAACAGCTACAGGCTGGATAGTTGAACGTAGCACGAAATGTTTTACCTGTTTTGGGCATTATAACCACAGGTTATCTGAAGCATAGTCTGTTGCTTTGGCAAGATGGTAAACGGCTGTGATTCTGTCCATTGTCTAGAGATCCATTGGCTACCATGCCAGAGGAACCAGGTGAAGCAAAATGCTGTGGATACAAACCATCTGGGCTTATGACGGCGCAGCAGTTATGACTAAGTCCGGCTTATATAAAAATGGAGGTTGTTAAAGAATCTATGAGTAGTTGGTAATGGAGGCCAACACGGCAACCAAACAGCGATAATGGTTGTTTAGAGAATATAGGCGTGTACAACCTTAATGGCAGCGCGGGTCTCAATAATTTTTAAAAATATCTTGTTTCTTGATGAATTTTGGAATTGTAACTAATTTCAAAAACAAGTTTAAGTCCTTTAATTACTTTTGTAACTAAATTCAAAGCCTGTGTAGGTCCTTCAATTGTGTGTGTAACCAATTTCAAAGCTTGTGTCCGTCTTCGTGTGCCCACTCAAAAGACGAACTTTGTCCCTTATGTGTAGGCTAGATTGGTCATTTCTGCGATGATTGCACGACTCTTTGAAAGCTCTTCGCTACAATTATTCTCTTATAATTAGTTTTATCAACTTATGAAGAGTTTTTAATCTCCTAAAACTTGGTTCTGCAATCTACAAAAACGAAATTTGCCGTCGGATGAAGATGCAGAAGGCAAATGCGATTGGCAAAAAGACACATGGAAAAATTCTTGTAATTTGTTTTCCCAGGTCGTTTTTTTCATACATTAATACTAGATTCATTCTTCTTAACTTGGTTTTCGCCAATTTTTCCAGAACAGTAAGCTCTCTGATTCTTATGTCAAAACCACTACTTCAAGTGTTACTTCATAACGCTATTTAATAGCCTTTCAATTTAAGAAATACATTTTGAATATACTATGTAAACTGCTTCTTGCTTGTTGCCCCCAACAATGGTGTCTTGATCGCCATTTTTCTCTTTTTTTCCAGAATCACTAGAGTTTCGTAGAACTAAAGAACGTCCATTTTTGATGAGTTTAGTCAAGATGAGCGTTTATTAGATCAGTTTGAAGGGATTAAATGAAACTGCCTGTATGTTTTAAACTATAACTAGCCGAAACATTGAATTACACAATATTATTAGTTCAATAGAGTAAAGTCATAGAAAAGTATAAAAAGAAGATATTGTAAAGTATGGACCATGATGTTAACTACGTCTCCTATTATACTAATAACGCTCTCACATCCAGAATTTTCTATCAAGCTAATGCAAACAACCTGAAGAATTAGCACGAAAAAGCTGAAATTTTGTTATAGAAAATTAAATACATTAACATAAATAGTAGAGAAGATTACTAACAGATAAAAAAGTATTCCCTTACTGAAATTTCATAAAGATTTTCCGAACGTGGCTCATCTTATGAAAAACATTAAATCAAGGAACAATCAATAGAGATTTAGCAGATTTATTAATTATCACTCACTATCTGACGACTACAATATCTGCAAATAGCTGTGTACGCGTCAATATACTCAAAGAATGTTTTTGCCTGATGCTTTCCTGCGTTTTTTGTTCTTGACTCTTCGCTCTGTAACTGTGGGCAACAGCCCCCTTCTGGAGGCGAACACTTCTCTTCAGTAACCGATTTTCAACCTGCCGTTTTCCTGCAACTCGCAGCAAGCTATTCCAAAATTGATGAAAAAAAACATTAACTTACGTTCTCAATAGTTCACAGGATAAATTAAAGTAGAGCATCACGAAAGGCCTTAGTGTCACAGAATTTTATTACAAAACCAGATTTAGTGTTGGCATGTTGTAATGAACAACGTATGCAGAACAGCTGACGCTGAAGTATAAATTTTTTAATTTAAGATTTTTTTCCCTTTGCACTTATTACTTTGAAAGTCTAATAAATTAGTGATTTTTTTTTTTTAAGCAAGCATTCCAGAATCATTATGAGATTTCCTAGATGTTTGTTTTTTGACATTATTTGGAGAATTACTTCGGAAATTGTGAATTCAGGATGCAACTGGAATTTCATGGAAGTAGTAGGTAATATTTTTTAACTGGCGCCATCTTTGTTAATATCAATTGTACTCTATTTAATCAATGCCATAATGTAAATTTTTATATTATATAATAATAATAACTATTAAAAATTGTTTTATGGAATATAATTATACTACCGTAATATATTTGTATTGGTATAGGTGACTGTGCTTGAGTGTGAGACAGATAAACTCGTCTCAGGCAATAGTAATTCTAACGGGTATTACCAGTGATACGCGTCATGCCAGAAAAACTGACCTTTAATGATATGTTTATGTATAAATTCGACCTTACCCTATTTTTTAACATATGAACATCAAGTAATCCATTCATCACTTTTCTTCTGGTGGGGAGAGTGAAAATCATAAGTTTACAGGTAGAACATAGGAACTATATTCAGGCAAATGACTCATGACCTCCACAAGTGTGAAAAAGGCCCAATATTAGTCGTAGTACAGAAATTAGAAGCAAATAAAATATTTGATGAAGAAAGGATATAAATTAAGACAAATGAACTATCTATGGTATTTCAAATTCGAAAATTTTTGTATGGACTGTAATAATATATTACTGTTAGTTTTAGGTGTTCTCATAAGTTGTGATACCACTTATAGTTAACCTGTACTTTAAATAAAACACTTACTTATAAAGCAACTCTAAAGAGCTACTCTTCTGTTTGAATATTTTCGACATAGACTGGAGAATGGGATCTGTGATCAGCTTTTTGGGCTGGATGTCTGACTAGATTCTGTTGTGACTGATACTCATCGTCTACCAGCTTGCCTTCCTTCAATTGCAGTGCACAGCTCTCCTTGTGCAAAGAAGGGTGTTTCTAAAAAAAGTTTACAAGCTAAAATTATTATTTTATTAAATATATGAAATTTTAATGTATGAATTTTAAAATTAAAGAAATATAAAATTCAAAATAAAATTTCGGTGCAAGTTACTTACGATCAAGTAATGCGATTTCAAGCTATGTGTTGATCTTAGCTGTCAAAGATAGAAGGTTTTTTTTTTACATTGGGTAAGTAAGGTTTTCAATCTTTCCGTTGTACATCACTCTATTGCCCCTCAATATACTCCTTCTTGCTCTTGCAGATACCCAAAGTACTTGAATAAGGATGATTATACAATAGGACTGCTTTATCCAAGTCATCTTCGGCTGCTTTTTTTTCACAGGAAGTCACCTAGGGCAGCAATCATAATCACTCTCACAAAATATTTCAAGAGTTGCAACTTCGAGCTTTCACCGGGTTTGCATCTTTTCCCTTTAAATTATGTATTTATTCATTTATCTGTTTTAATACAATTTAAACACAAATAAACACTAAAAAGGTTTAATGGCTAATCACAAGTAACCAATAAGAAATAAAAAGATGGAACATAATAATAATAAAATAATAATTAAATAATTAATTAATAAAATAATATATATATAATTATAATATATAATAATAATAATATATAATTAATAATAATAATCATATAACAATCAATAATAATAAATAATAATAATAAATTATAATAATAATATAATAATATATAATATAATTAAATTATTATTATCTATATTATTATTATTATTATTAGTTATTTATTATTATTATTAATTATTATTAAATATAATATATATAATATATAATAAATTTATTCGTATAGAAGATATAACTTAACTACTCTATATATATATATATATAAATATAAATATATATATATATAATATACTATTATATATATATATTAATATGTTAATATATATATATATAGTAATATACTATTTATTACTAATATAGCTTAATTAGTTAGACTACTATATTATAATTATGATTAAATATCATAATTAATCCTTAACTATGTATATAACTATATATAAATAGTATATATATATATATATATATATATTAATATCGATCCTTGGGAAATTTTGATCTAGTCACTAATATATATATATACTACTTTTTAATGATATAAATTTATATATTATATTATTATAATTAAGAATATATTATTATATATATATATATAGATAAAGATATATATCATATATTTTATAATATATTATATATATAATTATATATTATATATATATTAATAATATATATATTATTATATATATATATATATATATATATATTATAAATAATATATATATAATCATATATTATAATAATAATATTTTTATTTATTTATTTATTTATTAGCAAAGCAGAGTTGGTATCTTCAGGGTGGTGTTGGTGGCTGGTAAGTTTTCAAAACTTATCATCACCATTCACGAAAAGAAACATCTGATAGAATGGGGTTTTCAGCCCCTTGCTATCGGGCGAAGAGAATTAAGATATTTTCTTCCAATGACTCAACGACTACAGCTTCACTTTCCAAGTATTTAAATTTTCAAGTTTCTTTAATTAATTTTATTTAATTTTGCATTACATTCAAAATAATATATTATATATAATATATATAATAATATATATAATATAATATATATATATAATATATAATATATATATATATTATATATATATATATATATATATTATTATATATATATAATATATAATATATATATATAATATATATATTATATTATATATATATATTTATATATATATAATATATATATATATATATATATATATAATATATATATATATATATATTAATATTATATATAATTTAATATTAACTATATATCTATATATATATATATAATATATATATATTATTATTATATTATAATTATATATATATAACTATAATTATATATATAATAATATATAATATATATATTAATATATATATATATTATACTACAATAATATACATATTATATAATATATATATTATATATAATACTATTAATATATTTATATTATATATACTATATATTATATATATATTATATAAATTATACTATATATATATATACTATAATAATATATCTATATATATATAAATTATATATTATAATATTATATATTAATTATTATATAATAATATACTATATATAATTATATATATATAATATATATATTATTATACACGCTTGTCCTGTTTTAAAATTGTTTATAAGTCTAAGGATATTAGAGAACTTGTTTTTTCACTTTCAATTTTTGACTCTATCATACGAGTACTTATTATTTTTTTTCCGAAGCACTAACTAAAAAATTTAATAATTATTTAAAAATTCTTCCTCACGATATTAATCACATAATTTCAATTTTGCTAACTGTGGTAAAACAGAATACATTAAATGAGTTTATAATATTCAAGAAAGGTATTACTCCAATTTCTTTTTCTTTATTCTGTTTTAAATTCTCTCTGGTTCCTCAATTCGGTATTAGCAATAATATTATCTAACTAATGTGGAAAATATTAAGTTAATTAAACTTTAGAATAAGTATTTAAAAAAAAACTTTTTTTTAAGCTTCTTAGTTTCATTGGTTTTAAATTATTTTTTTTATATTCACTTATTAGTACCAATGTCTGTTTTGCCTTTTTTTTTAATACCCTACAAACCCTTTAACACCCCTACTATTGTTTGTCTCTAAAATAGAATTCACGGTCTGTGGTTACTGACAATACAGGAGTAGTTAGTGTAACTACCTACGACTTACAAGTTTAGTAGTAATTGCATGAAAGCATCATTATATAAAAGTTTGAGCAGAATGATATACTTTAAATCGACAGTAAAAATGTTTTCTGGTTTGTCTTTTTCTAGTTTTAATACGAGACCCTTTTTGTCATAAAAATTTAATACTTTAAATTCAGTTTGTAATTACTTTTCTTGGGAACCTTCAACGATGATGAATAAACATAAAGGTTTATGTCTTTTTGTGGGAAATTTGTATTTTCACGTTTCCTCCTACTGATTGCGCTTTATTTTTGTTACCTTAATTAAAATGAACACTAATTTTAGAACTACAATTTTAAATTTTGATAAGTTAAAATTTATTTTACAGTTTTAGATTTTGATAAATTAATATCTGTTTTGCAGCTTTATATTTTGAAGTTTCAAAAAAAATATATATTCCTTACTGTTTTGTTCATAAACTTTTAAGATCATTTCATTAATTAGAAGAAGTTAGTCCAAAATCGTCGACAGGAAAAGTGGTCCACAGGTCAAATGGTTGACAATTTTACAAAAAATCTATCAAACATTTTTTTCTTTATCAGTTTGAATGTGTTGACCACTTAAACATTTTTTTTAACAATGTTTCGACCACTTTCCTCTTCATTTTGAACGTGTTGACCATTTGGACACAACATGATTTTTTTTTAAGGTGTCGACCATTTTGACACCATGTGAATTTTTTTTATAAGAAAAATGTGTCCAATATTCGTGACTATCATTCGTTTTGTTGAGTTATTTCGAGTTTCTCTAACGAACCCAACAAAACTTAACCTAACCTAACGCTTGCGGCAGACTATACGGATCGACGTTGCCCTAAACCTAGCTCTAACGTGGATGGATTGACGTTGCCCTAAACCTAGCTCTAACCTGGATGGATCGATGTTGCCATATATATATATATATATATATATATATATATATATATATATATATATATATATATATATATATATATATATATATATTAAAATATATATATATATATAATATATTATATTTAATATATATATATATATATAATATATCATATATAAATTAGAATATTATTTGCCAATGATGGGCTGATCGGACCATTTGATCCTTACGATTTAATGTGTCGACGATTTTCGACACCTTATGAGAAAATGTTGTCTACCATTTTAGTGTAAGAAAAATGTGTCGAAGCTGTGAACACCTGAAATTTTTTTAATGCCGTGTCGACCATTTTTCCCTATCGACGATTTAGATTATTCCCCATTAATTAACATTTTTTTGTTGTCACATTGAATGTGAGTGTAAATTTTAAACAATGAAGAGTATTTGTTGTTTCAAGTAGTAAGGGGTGGACAACTAGCAGCCAGACTGACATCCGGAAGTTGCAACGAGTTGCACAATGTTGCAAGCAACATTTGCAACATCCGGTTTTCAAGCTTGACGTGTCAAGGTTAGGGTTTTCAAGGTCGGTGAGACCGAATTTAAGGTCTGGAAGACCGACTTCCGAGGTTCTGAGCCTGAACTCAAGGATTTAACCCCAAAAGTGGGGGCGAGAGCCCCCCCCAAAGGGTTTTTTTTATTCCTAAAGGTTTTAATTGATCGATAGATCATTTTTGATGGTTCAATCGATTTATCAATGTTTTTTACCCCTATATCGATGTTAAATCGTCTTTGTAAGGATCTCGGTTGACTGAAAAATCTAATCGAAAGAAATAGTATAATAAACATTCCGTTCGATATATAGTAGTTGAGCGGCTATATTGGATTGGACTGGAATCCTGAATCCTGGAATCCTGAAGGATTCCAGAATCCTGGAAATGACTTTTATGGTTTCCAGAACTGGAAACTGGAAAACAAAAACCCCCACAACCACACATAAAAAAAAAAAAAAAAAAAAAAAAAAAAAAAAATAAAATTAAAATTAAAATAAAATTAAAATTAAAATTAAAAATAAAATAATAATAAAATAAATATAAATAGTTGCGCGATGATACTATTTCCGGTTGCCTGCTGCTGCCGCCGCAGGACTCCGTCTGCCTTGGATTGAGGTTCCGGACGAGTGCACCCTTCGGAAAGGGTGCTGAGTTCCTTCCAATAGAATATCACAGAGGGAGCAGTTGTAAATAATGTAGTAGAAGAAGAGTGTCAGGAGAAAGAACAAGAAAGATGGAAGAAAGAGAAGAAGAGGAAGAGAAGAGGGAGGAATGAGAAGGAAGAAGGAAGAATGGTGTCTGGAACCCCCCGGAGGAGGTGCCCAACTGAAATAAAAGAAGTTATAAATGCACGGAGTGCATAGAGAAGATGGATGAGGAAAGAGGAGGAACGAGAAAGGAGCAATTTTTGTTTTGAACCCCCGAGGAGGGTCCCCAACTGAAAGAAAAGAAGTTTAAATGCACGAGTGCATAAGAGAAGATGGAGGAAGGAGAAGGACAGAGTTGCGTTACAGGCACCGGAAACTGGAGCCGGTGCGTGCTTTTGAGTTATAAACATTTGCCTTAGCCCTCAGAACAGACATTTCTATTTTCACAAATTCTCGTTTTCTTTTTATTAAACGTCAACTAAAAATATACTTGTTTGCTATTTTATTTATATAAGTTTCATTGCTTATTATAGTTTTAAATATGAATTCCTATTCTTTAGTTTTTACTTGTTTTCAATTTAAATTTTTAAATTACTTTATTTATTTGTTTGCTTTATTTGTTTGTTTACTAAATTTTTATGCTTTTTATGTTATAACGTAAAAATTTGCATGTTAACATACCCTAAAGCAGTAAATCGTAAATCAGTAATCAGCAAAGCAGTTAACACAGTAATCAAACATCCACTCTATCCTCCACACCAACCATATCTTATGATCTAGATCATTGATCTATTGATCTATTGATTCAAATCAGATTTTGTATAACATAACACAAAAAAACTTTTATTTATTTTATTGTTGTTATTATAAACATTTTTGTTTTACATAAAAATTGTATTATTTTGTTTAATTTTACATGTATAAAAATTTATTTATTTGTTTTGTTTCTTTAAACATATGTTTTACTATAAAAATTTATTTATCTTGGTTTTTATTTTACTATAAAAATTTTATTATTTTTTGTTTATTTGCTTAAACATTTGTTTTTACTAAAAATATTCTTTTTATTTTATAACTTAAAAATTTTGTCATTTTTACATACCTTAAAGCAGTAAATCATAAAATCAGTAAATCAGTAAAATCAGTAAGTCAAACCACCAACTCCCATTCGTGATCGTATTGATCTATTGATCTATTGATCTAATTGATCTATAGATTCAAGTCATATTTGTATAACATAACACAAAACTATTTTTTTGTTTTTCTAAAAAAAAAAAAAAAAAAGAAAATTTATTCCTTTTATGTTTATAACTTAAAAAAATTGCATTTTTACATACCTTAAAGCAGTAATCAGAAATCAGTAAAGCAGTAAATCAGTAAATCAGTAATCAAACCACCCATCATCCTCTACCCATTCGTTGCATCTATTGATCTATTATCTATTGATCTATTGATTCAAAGTCATATTTTGTATAAACATAACACAAAAACTTTTATGATTTGTTTGTTTTCTTTAAAAAATTTTGTTTTACAATAAAAATTTATTCTTTTATGTTTATAACCTAGCGTAAAAAAATTTGCATTTTTACATCTTAAAGCAGTAAAATCAGTTAAATCAAAACAGCCCAGTCTAAAAACCTGATTCACAAAGTTACACGAACACATCCTCCACCCGTGAACAACACCACGAACGCTTCGTTGCGACCCGCCGAACGCGCAGAGCCCGTGTGAACTACACTATTACAGGATGCTGTAGGACCGCAGGCACCGCGCACCAAACTAGCCATCAAAAACCCACCAGTGCACGCCTCCTACCCTTCCATGATCTATTAGATCTACTTGATCTATGATCTATCTGATCTAGGATCTATTGCATTCAAGTCATATTTGTATAACATAACATAAAAATAAATTCTTTGCCTGTAGCTGGTGTTGTTGAAATGTGACGTTCGTTGTTCATTTGTGCAGTTGTTGGTTGTTGTGTTGTTGTTGTTGTTGTTGTTGTTGTAGTTGTTGCGTTGTTGTGAATGTTTAAGTATATCCAAACGTCAAGGTTAAATGAAAAATAGTACAACAGCTGTTTCAACATATCTACAAAAAATTACAGTTAATTTTTATTAATAAATTATAATATTGAAAACTAAACAAAAAATATAAATGCTAGCCTGACTGACATACAGCATTCATTAACCAAGGTAACTAAAATTAGAAGCTTCAACTACTAGCAGAAGTCAGCATAGCAATCTCAATCGTTACTATACACAACAATATACAAAAATTATTATCATTATATTATTATTATACTTATATTATTATTATTTAGTATTATTATTATTATTGATTATTATTATTATCTGATTATTATTATTATTGATTATTAATTATTATTTAACATAAGATCTTCCACAACACCAATAACGCGTGCGATCACTCTGCCTCCAGGTCCACAACTAAAACATTGGTAGGTAAACCTGAACTAAGAACCAGACACCTAAGCATTACGTAATCTTGTTACGCTCAAGGATAGCCAATCAGAGAACTGTATTTTGCTATGACGTCACGGCAGCCAAGAAATTCTTTTTATTCTTTTTTTTTATTTATTTATTGTTAGAGATGATCATTGATTTTAATATCTTTTGACACATGTGAAGGCGTAATGAGGATTATTACTTTGTTTCCCAATATTCTTTTGACAGCATAAGAAGGGGTGACGAGATTTATTACTTTGTTGCCCAATATCTTTTGACACATAAGAAGGCCAACGAGATTTATTAACTTGTGTTTCAATACTCTTTTGACACATGAGAAAGGTAAATAGATTTATTACTTTGTACACAATATCTTTTGACACATAAGAAGGGTAACGAAATTTATTACTTTGTTCCCAATAACTTTGACACTTGAGAAGGGTAAATAGATTTTATACTTTGTTCCCCCTTCTTGCCCCTTATTTAACATATGTTTATTATCTTAAACAGAAGTTATTATTATTATTATTTTTATTATTATTATTATTATTATTATATATTATTATTATTATTTTATTATCTATTATATTAATTTACACACACAACACACACACACACACTTACGTCGAACACTTTCAGACAGGTACACATGAAAATATTTTTAGTTCATTCCGATTTTTAGACCCCGCCCTTAGAAAATAACAACACGAAACATGGAAAATGATTTTATGCTATAGCCACTTGCATAAAGTTATGCAATACTTATTTTATTTATTAAAACAAACTGGTAGGTTTGGGCCAACGCCGGCATCAACAGAGACTAACGATGTCTGGCCCAGCACTGCTATTAGATGTTAGGTTGCTCTGAGATTTATATATAATCGATGAGCGTAGCTCATCTTGATCATTTTAATCAAGAGCTCATACGATCAACACTTTAAGACACATTTGTTAGATCCTGTAGTATCATTATCCAAGTTTTTATATCTACAATGAGGATTTTTCAAAATCAATACTTATTCAACGAATTTAATTTTTTTTCCTTAATATAAATATATATATACATTATATATATATATATATATATAATATATATATTATATAAAAAATATATAATAATATATAATATATATATATATATATTCTCATTTAAAAATGAGATTGTAGCACATCTGCTCAATAATTAATAACGTAAAGTAATTAAATACATTATCAATTAACAATAGAATTTAAATAATTTATACATATGTCTAAAAAAGTGATTCTGTTCCAGAAACGTGTTGAATATACATCCATACACCTGGGTAAAAAGCATCCTTCGTATCGTTATCGACGCATCGAATAAAATGGTATGCTGCTGTTGTTGTTGTGTAGATATATTTAATATAAGGAATGAGAAATACTATGTTAAACTAAGACATTATTGGTATAATGACCTAAATTGCATGAAAACTTGAACCTTAAATTTTTACTGCCATGCTAAATAATACATTGAATTATTCATTACAGGTTAATCCTACGATGATGATTGCCTGCGCGAATAAGAAGAGGAAGACCACTATAACAGACATAAACGCACATCTCTGTGAGAAACTAAAAAAGTCGACTGGAACGTCCATACATATGAAGATAACAGGTTATTGATGAATAACTTCTTCATGGACCAAGAAGAGTCTTGAATTCCCTGCTGTCGAAATAAATAATGAAAATTATGAAATATTAAACACTAAATAAAAATTGACTTCAGAAATATAATAGTACACATGTAGATAACAATATATTGCATTTCATATTCGGTGATGACCAGTCACGCTGGACCGAAAATTAGGTCAACATTCAGTATATAGATAATATTAGACATTTGCGTTGAAAGAAATGAGAACGCTTGGAAGGGTTCATCCAATCAGCGACAAGGCATCTTTACCAAATTCAACAGTAGTAGGCTACCGTGTTCATGATAGCTAAAGGAAAAATAATACTGTGTAAAACCGATTCATCGAGCCACAGAAAATCTATTTCAAACTCGTTACATTATTAAAAGTTCCTCTAAGAGAAAAGTGCTGTTGATTGTTGTGCTTCAAAGCTGTTGTTCTTTTAGGAAAAATCGTAGCTCGTGAGTGTGTAGCTCCAGAGAGGTATCATTTCGTATACAGAAAGCAAGAGGCAGAAGCATTAGTAAAAAATTAATTTGGAAATATACAGATTCTTTCATTCATTTAGTACTGGACCTGTTTGAAACAAAAATCGAGGAATATCGAAAAAAAACATTGCAGTTATATTACCTCCCAGGCTAACATATTTTTCATTCCTTTTATAGATCCCAATCTAATGAGAACAGAAATGACCCTTTATACATTAGGCCATGATGGAGTAAATCATTACTATGCTATAAACAGAAAACAAGTGTTAAAGTTATCGTTTGGGAATCAACCAAAAGAAGCTCTAGCGTATCATGAATTGGGTAGTCTTTGTGCACTTTTGCTATACTTTCAACGAATAATAATATCGCACATAAATTAGACTGTGAACAATTATGGATGTAGGCAGTGTCTATACGATAAGTGTCAAGGCCTTTTATCACGATGTTATATTCATGAATGTCGTGAGTGAACAAATCGCTGAAATTTTATAATGACACTTCGTTTATTTCAAAAGATATCTAAGGATAATAATTACGGTTGCAAGAAAATAAAATGTACACTCTTCTGAAACAAATAAAGCTATCGCTACGGTAGCTTGCAAACCACGACTGTATACCAAGAAAGCCTTTTGATACTATATGTAAAAGAAAACGAGCCTAAAGAAGACGAATATCTGATGCTATATGAAAAAGAAAATTAAAAAAGAAGAAAGATACTGAATCCGCGTAAGTTCAACATGTTACTAGAATCGAACATTACCAGAAGATAAAGGCTATGATCTGAATAAAGGAAGAAGAGAATAACAGAATTGCTTCCTTATTTTACATGTATGCCAAAATGAATGCGATGTATGTACCGATAAAAGGAAGGTGAGCAGTGTGCTTCACATTGTGCGTCCAAAAGAACAAGAACATTAAATAGAGACTCGAAAAAAAAACGCCTGTAATCAAAGTGGGAATATCATAAGGGAGTTTTCAGAGAAAAATCCTGGGTCAAAAGTAGTTGTTGCTGCCCATAATGGAGGGCAAATTTGATCATCAGTTCGTATATGCATCACTATGAACCACACCAAGTTTAAAATATCTATCAGCGCGAAAATCCTATAAAAGAGAGCCCAAATAAAATCCAATATCAATTGTACGGAATGGAAAACTATAGTCTTCAGGATACGATTGGGCTTTTTTCACCACCACCTCTGTGCATTGAAAAGCTTTTGCCTAAATGTTCATGAACGGTGTCAGTGAAAAAATACAAATGTCCAAGGTTTCTTCTCCCATATGACATTTTTAAGGATGAAGAACATTGAATCCTATAAAAAGACTATCCTGGATAAGAAATTCTTCGAAGTAGATAAAATGTCACAAAATGAAAAAGCACGCATTCTGAAATACAAACATAATGTAATAATTTAAAAGAATACAATATTTTTTGAAGGAATAGTGAAAAGTATTGTGACAAGAAGATATGTTAAATACTAAGAAAATTTTGAGAAGTTAGAGGTTACTTCATTAAGGACATTGATAATAGATTGTCATAATAACAACACAAACCAATATGCATCCTCTTTCATGCTTAACTTTATAAAAATGTTTTTTATGCCCGAGGAAGAAAATATTACTATTCTAGGTCGAGGGAGAACCCTAAGCCTTTCACCTATGAAGCAATCCGCTGGCTTATGTATCAGGAAAAATTAAACAATATAGACATAAGGCACGCTCGCAACGGGGGAGAGAAAGGGTTCAAAATTAAAACAATGGCTTTACCCCCATGATGGTTTCGTGGTTATGTAAAGGAGTGAAAACTGCTTTCCTATACCATGGTTGTGAATGGCATGGACATAAAGACTGCAATAAAGAAAAGGTGTTGCATAGCGCGTATCGGCCTGTTGATCGTTACAAGTCTCACCATGAAACAGAGATTAGGTAATAAAGAAAGCCCGGGGTTTAATGTAGAACGCAATTGTGTGGGAATTGAATGGTGAAATATGCCACAAAAGAATAAAACTAGGTAGTTCATCCTGATCATCCCGATGAAAACATAAACATTAACGACTATATTCAACGTCTTTAGCAATGATGTTGTTAACAACAGACTCATAATAGACAATTCATGTTTGGAGGCCGCACTAACCATTCCGTACGATTACTACCCTCCACTAAGACAGAAAATCATTGTATTAACTATACATCACTTATCCCTTATGTTCAGAGAAGCGGAATGAAAATACCCTTGTGGTCCCCCAGAAAAGCTAATAGGTGATAAAGTACCAGACATTGAATCATTCAAGAATGGACTCAATGACAAATATTCGCACAGCTACATAAGATCCTTCCTCCTCAAGACTTATGCATCCCTGTCCTCGCTGAACGAACCAAAAAAATAAATAATATTTCCACGTCTGTGTAAAAGTCGTTAAAGATTAATAGTTCAAAAAGCAATCCCATGATGAGCATGAACGTGCTTATTGAAGGTGTATACACAAGCACCTGAAATTCAGTGTAGCATTTAAAGTGCGTCCCTTATTACTGATAACATTAGTCAAAAACTAATGATAATTTTATATATATATAATATAGATATATTATATATATATATTATTAGTAAAGAATTACAAAATAAAGTATATATTAATTATATATTATATTATATAATATGAGTCATAATAATAAATATTATATCATTCTATATATAAGGAAATCAAAGTAATATAATACTCATATTAGCTCATATGTACCATACATTAGTTTATACTAATAAAGTACAAGATTTAAGTATACATATATATGAGTCATTTTATCACACAATTCCGTATATATATAATAACTTTATTCTAATTTGGATATATATATATTATATCAGTATTAGGTCAATATATCACTAGAATGTAATGAGTGTAATATAAGCATATAATATAATAATATAATACAGTATATATAATTATTATATATCTCATCTGAAATATTTGGCTAATATATATATATTAAATATTAACTACTATTTATTATTATCTTATCACAGAGTATCTATATATATCATACTAAACAATATAATATGAATATAACATAACGTTATATAAATAATGCTATATTATACAATATATATTATTACACATATACACATACATAACTGCACAAACATACAGTGCAAAAGCAGTTATTGAGTGATGAAAGGGATATATCATCTTTATATATCACCACTAGTACCTATAACTATAGTTACCTATACATACACATATACATAGTATATTAGTTATTACAGATACACATTATATGTAGAGGCAAAAGCTATGCGATATTATAACATAAGATATACATATACGATTACATATCCATAGATTATAAATTATCGTTACGTAATGGTATTGTAGGAATCATATGTATCATATTATATATATAAATAATATCATATTATATAATAATATATATATATAATATATATATATAAAATATAATTATATTATAATATATATTATAATATATAATTAATAGTATAATAATATATATATATAATATTTAAATATTATATAATATAACTATATATATAATTATAATATATTAAAATTTATATATATACATATTATATATTAACATATATACATATATACATAATTATACATAATTATTATACATAATTAGATAATATAATTTATATATATATTATATATAAATTAATAATATATATATAATAATATTATATATAATTAATAATTATATAAATTATATAAATAATAACTATATTATAATTATATACAAACTATTATAACACTATAACAAGTACAAACAATATCCCAGACTAACATAATATATCATACACATACATATATATATACATATACATATATATAACATAATATATTACACACAATATATAATATACATACATATATATATATCATATACAAATAAACCCTAGCGCACTGTGATATAGTATAGTATATAGTATAGAATATTGTATGGTAATTTACGCTCAAACCAATCCACAGGCAATTAATACTATTATGGTCTATCTACATGTCCAGATCTAACATGAGAATAACATACTTTTGCGATAACACCGAGAAAAACCCGCCAATTTGGCTTCGATTTCAATACTTTATGTATTATGTACCCAACCCCATTCATAAACAAAAATTTCTAAGCCCCTTTCTTAAATGTTGCAATCGAGTCACACTCAAACAACCTCGCAGTCTGGCAGACCATTCCAAAAGATTTTATACACCCTATTAACATGAATGCATAGCTTCTAAACTTTTTAATATTCAAGATGGTGCATTGCATATCTTTTTAATTTTTCTTTTTTATCCCCCTAGTCACCGTGTCCATATATTTTCCTCACCTATGAAAAATTTACTTGGTGAGTGTCTGATATATCAATAGAGTAAATATTTTGTAGACTTGTATCATGTACCCCTCTGAGAAATCGCCTTGCTACAGAAAACATTCCTAATTACTCCTCTCAGCCGGTGCTCCATTCATACATGGCTTATCTCCTCACAACAACCAGGAAATCATCCTTGTTGCCTCTAACGTTGGCGCAGCTCATCTCTTAGCATAGATATCTGAAGTACTTTCTTTTAATTACAAGGGCCTCAAACTGTGCACAATACTCTTTATTACTGAGGCTTTGCACATAACATTTAAGCTATTATACAGTTAACACCTATATTAACCTTCCTTGCTCTTGTAAACAACAATTGCCCTATTTAATTATTGCCACATGCATTCTTATTAAGCTTTATTTCTTAGCATATTCCAAAACATATTGTATTAAGCTACTTTCAAATTACTGACTTATAATCAGCTAACACTCTAAAATACTTTTCTTGTCACACAGAACTCAAGCCCAATCACCACATCATATCGTAGTTAATAAACTTGTTATTGAGTAACCTAGTGAAAGAACCTTATACACTTTTTAAACTATATAATCATGTTGCCACTTTATCTGCCCACCCAATATGTTTATCAAGATCATTTATTATCTTAATAGCTATACCTTATCACTATTTTTCCGTAACAAAACTGAGTGTGAGCCACTTTAGTATACATCTGCCTAAACTTAGAAACCTATGCATTATACAGTCACCTTCGAGTCTAACTCATTTTATATATGAAGACAACAATAGTAGGAGGCACACCACGCACAACTGACAACCTGATGGAGAAACACCACTCTTACACCACTTATTCCCATGATGATTATTCCCATTTAAAGTTGTACAACACTGAGTTTGTCATTCGCAAACCACATCTTTAATCCCACAACCATGTAACACTATACCGCAACCAACAATATACCACATTGCCAAACTAACTTTTTCATCAGACATATTTGTGCGGGAACCTTATCAATAGCGGGTCTCTACTAAAGTCATAAAATATACAATATCAACTGGATATCCTCGGTCAATGCAATGTAGTCAGTAATGAATTCCATAAATTTCTAAAAGGATTTACACACACAAGAAATGAACGAGTAATACAAGGAGCAGAGAGCTAGCAAAAACGCTTTGGTTCTGTGGAAATTATTTTACCTCAAATACATACTTCTTGAGCATTTTTTCCAACATTTAAGAATATACATTAACAATTATTTTAGATGTAAACACATATTATTAGAAACAATTTTTATTATTCGTCACTTTGTGTTGTCAGTTTAAAAACTTTCAATCCTAACAGTTATTAAACTCACGCCAACCGCATTAAAGGAAAAAAGAGAAATCTACAGACCCATACCTTCTAACTATGAGCTCTTTATGAGATCAAATAACGATTCACGGATACAAAAATATGATCTACTATGTAAGTTAGCTGATTAGAAGTAACACACAACGTCAGAATTACCAAACCAGATGTAGTAAGCAGATGATTGAAAACTTATGATCACAAAGAAAACCACTAGATAACAAATAAATGATGATCCTTAATCAGAGAGTTGGTGTGAGAAATGTTAACACGCCAAAATGTTTAACCACGCTTAGAGTTAAGCTATGCAAGGATATATACTTGGCCCTTTGATACCTCCTAACTTATTTTACCAAGTGAGGAGAGTATTTAACAATTGCTGCGGCATAATATATGATGAAAGGAGAAACAGACTCTCAGCAGAAAAAGGCAGAAAAATTAGTTTCTCAAGCACAACCTTCCTATATTGAAATTTTCGATACTAGTGCAAAAAGTATATAATCTATTTGTAATTTTCTATTATCACAGTAATACTTTTTGATTATTATTTTTAGGGCCCTATCTGTAATCACTTTGTTCATCTTTTGCCTATATTCTTCATGTATCTTGTAAAATAGCATTTTCGCACGCCTTTTTAACCTTCGTATTTATTTAGATTTACCATTTAACTATATTTTGTTTTATAATCATGTCTAGAAATAGTCGGAGTGAAATGGTTTACTAGAGGCGGATTTTTATCAATATAAAGTAAAGATAACTTCTCATCTTTTTGAAGAAATGCACCAACATTAACTCGTTGCATCTTTTTTCTTCAACTTCAAGTCAACATTTTGCATCAATATAATCTTTCTCACTACTCTTAAGGATTTATCATTTTTAAAATAACCATTTCTTTATCTGCGTCTCCAAAGTCATTCCTAGAGGAAAAATTGATCCATTTTAAATCATAATCTAAAGTATTGCAAAGTCGTTAAAAATATTAACATATTTCCCCTGAAAATTAATAATATGTAATTAATCAATTTTCACAAATACTTTGGAATTATATTGACTTTAAAAGATGAGCACACAAAAGGAAATATAGTTGAAACATTGTTCTATGTGATCATCTCAGGATATGTCAATATGAAATAATTAATTTTTAAATTTTTTTAAGTTAAATTAAAATTTTAAATCGCTAAATAAAAAAAAAAAACTTCTTTAGTAGTTGTTTTTACTGCAAACTCTTGACTAACAACCATTCTTCAATAATCCTTTCTACGTGTGTTCTTTCGTTTTTATATATATCTTACCTTTTGATTTCTCTCGCTGGAACAAAATTCCCTTCTGGTTTCAACGCGTCCACTCTCGATCAAAGCCGAATCATACACAATTTTTCATTTAATAACAAAGTTAAAAAAAACTCGCATTTTACAGTGAAATTCTATTTAAGGACATTTATACACTAATTTATTATTATTTTTAAAAAATATAAAATAACATTTTAGAATTAAAGATAATCTAAACAAAACTTGTAGTACTACGCGTGGCCTATTTAATGAGCAAAAAAATTTATTCTATTATTTTTCTTATTTACATCATCCGCCATACGCAGTATATAACAGACTGCCGATATCCGGTTAACTTCAGCCGGATATCTGCATATCGAGCATAATTCACTATCGATTCACCACATCACACTGAGAATCAATATTAGTAGATTCAATATACGATATAATTTGATATAGATAGTAATATAGTAATGAGTAATAGATATATATGGTTATATTATATTTTATGAATTAAGATTATTATAGTACTGTAGATAATATTATACTGAATATTTATTAAATATTATAGGTCATTATTATATATATTACTTATATATTTTTAATATATATATATATACTTACTATGCTTTCATATTAGCAAGCATCGTTACAATTAGATAAATAAATATATTACTAAAATAATATATATTATATTTATACTTAATTAGTTAATTATAATAAATAATTAATAATAAAATAATTATTAAAGATATATTCTATTTATTTATTTTATTATATATTTTTTATATTTATTAATAAGATAATAATAAAAATATATATATAACATAATATATAAAAATATTATTATATAAAGATTATTATATATATATATGTATATTACATATATATATAAAAATGATATCATTTGTAAATACAATTAGGATTATAATATAATCATAATTATATATATATTAATCAATAAATAAACTATATATTATATAATGTATGATTTATAAGTTTGATTAGTTAACTTATAGAATTATAAATTACAAAGTTTATAACATATTATACTGTATAATATTATATATTTAATACTAGATATTTATTAATCTGATATATTAAACTGATATTTTAACTGCGTACTATTATATTTATAAGTGATATAGGTATAATACAATGAATAAATTTATATAGGGTACTATACAAAATTATATCAGTGTTCGGTCTTTTATGAGAGGGTAAGGCCAGCAGTAGGCAAGACGTTTATGACCATACATTGCCTTAGTTGACCAAAAAATATTAAAAGTACAAAAAGAGCAATATATATATATAAATATTTATATATTTATATATAATAAGTGTATTATATAAAATAATATACATATATATATATATATAAATATTGGGTTTATATATATATATATAATATATATAGTATATATAGCTAATTACATAATAATAACAATAATCAAGTATAAATATAATATATATTAATTTTTTATTATGGTATAAAAAATATATAAATAAAATATATACACTAAAAATAATTTAAAATATATAAATATTACTTATATATTATATTTTTACTCATTCAGGAAAATAAAGATAATTAATACGTTAATGCACAAGAACGATAATGGCTTCCATAAAAATCACAATAAATAATAATTTAAGATGTATACAAATAAATATATTGAGTTACAATTCGAAAAATACTAAAACAATAATAATATAAAATAAATATTTATTTAATATTATTAATTACCACTAGGACAAATGGTTTAATCGCTGAAATCGAAACAGGCATACATATCATTAATTTACAACTACTATCACTATTTGGATTTATAACGTTAATCAGCTTGAGTGACGACACTAATTAACAAATATTTTGCCGAGTTAATAAAAATCAATCGGTTTTTTCTTTAGCTCATAATTCGAGACAACTCATGTATTGCCTTCTACTTCTATAGTAGGTGCAAATTAAGTCTTTTTTTCATCCCAATTTTAAATTACAGTTAGCACATTGGTAAATAAATGAAATTATAGACCTATAATATTAATTAATGTAAAGATTCCGAAATAATTTATACACTGAAAAAAATAATCTATACGACTGTATTGGGTAAATTTCTTAAATTTCATAAAAAGTTCTATTTGCTCAATGTCTTGCAATCAGAGCTGCCGACTCGCTTGATGAGTCATCTTCTAGGATACCTATAAATTTGCCTCGGCAGACAAGTAGTAATAAATTGTCGTTGGCATGAAGTCTGTGTGGTTTTAAGCTATGGATAACTTTTTTCAAATTGAATTTACAAGTAGAGAGCAAATATTTATACTGATATAGTGTGATTTTTCTCTTACAGTAGAGCTGTTATATTTAATAAAATACGTCCATTTGGAATTCGTATTCATTGTATTTTATGTCGCAATGTTTAGAATTGCTACTGGTAAATTTCTTTTTCCTGAGTGTTTTGGGTAGCCATATTAAAATTCAAACCAGTGTAGTAATATTAGTAATGTGCCAAATTGACAGTGCGACAAAGTGATTTTATATATAGACACCATCTATAAAAGAAAGATAAAACAGTTTACCCATGCTCAAATCAATGGCATGCACCAAAATATCAATTTTTCAATTATATAATTTTTTTATATATATAAGTAATAAAATATACAATATATATAGTATATAATAATATATTTATTAAAGCAAACATAATATATAATATATAATATTAGTTAATAATATATATATATTATATATATATAATTATATTATAAAAATAGTTATATAATATTATATTATATAATAAAAATTATTAAAACATTTAAAAATCTTTTAAGATAAAATGAAATATTTGCATTTGATTTAGCCTACTCCAAAAGAATTTTTGAAACTAGCGGGAAAAAAGCATTTCGGAATTAAGATTTTTAACCGGTCTATCGCCAGATAAATATTATAAAGAAGTATATATATATTTAGTAATAAAAATATATACTATATATATTATATTATAATAAATATAATATATATATAATCTATTATCATATATGATATATATTATATAATATAATAAAGTAATATATAATATATAATATATATATATACTATATAATTACTATTATATATAATATATAATTAAATTAATATATAAATATATAGTATAAATTTATATATAGTACTATATATAAGAATATATACTAATATATAATTATATATTATAATATATAATATATAATATTATATATATTATAATATATATAGGTATAACTATTTTATTATATATAATTATATATTATAATAAAAAGAATTATATATAATATATAATATAAATATATATCACCTATAGTAAATATATATATAATATATATTTATTTATAGTATAAAAAATATAATATAATATTATATAGTAAAATAAATAGTAGTATTATACTTATATAGTATTACTGAGGAATTAATAAGCATAATAAATGTTTATTACATAATAAATATACCGTTACTCAAGCTATATATTAAACCGGTCATATACTCACTCACTCACGTAGATCCATATTACTATAAAATGTATTCCATTTCACAAATGGCGGGCAGGCCTTTGAGTACTCAGCAATTCATGGATGGTGAGACGAAAAAAAAAACTACGCCTGCAGCGTTCTTTGTTCTTCCTCCTTCCGCTCTGGATGGCGTATCGTTGGATAAGCTCTTCAACGTAGCGGTTAGAGCATCCGGTTATGTACCTCCGCGGACGCGAAGTTCCAATGTTCGAAATCCCGCTGATGTGAGAGAAAAGACTATACTGTGTATCTTATTTATTAAAAATGAAACACTTTCTTTTAATAATTTTATACTCACTAATATAGTGGGACCTCACTACCTTATCCGGTAGGTAGTAAATAGTTTATATATAGCCTAATAATATATATAATCATATAACCATATGTCTTCATATTATATATACCTATATATCCTATTCTATCCACTTCCTACTTTCCTCCTCATTCCCCATTACCTATTATTCTTATATACTACTAATTAGCTACATTCCGTATAATATTAGTATATATATTATAACATTTATTTAATAAATATATAAATTTACTTATTTATAATATATTAATTATCATATAGTATATTGAGTAGGGAACTTGCAATACTGGTACAACCCTTCAGAGTTTTACCATATATATAATATAATACACCATTCTTATTATACCTACCTTCACTTTCCTTCATATATATATTCTACTCCTTCTTATCCATCTCATATACTATCTCATATAATGTACCATTTCTTCCCTCTCATTTCTCCCCAATCTTTCTTAGATACATCCTCACCGTGCGTATAATTTCTTATCTATATATATCTATATAATTTATATTATCTTAATAACTAATTATGTACAATATATATATAAATTATTTACAATATATTATAATAACCTATATTTTCATAAATATATATAGTATTATTAATTACTACTATTTTCTTAATATTACGTATATTTGAGTATATAAATATAGTAAACCAGCATACCTCTACTTTCTCTCATAGTAAATAAGTAGTATATAAGTGATATAGTCATACTTTCACTCAGTTTCATATATACTATGTAATACCTATACTACTATATATTATATATTATACCAGTGACACATAGTAATAATCGGATACTATATATACTATAGGTCTTATTATGACGGCTATAGCAATATATACATGCACAGTAGTGAGTATCAATATATAGCAAACTACGTAGATAATATTTATATATATAGTAATATACACATATATCTCATGAGTCACTCAGTACTAAATAGTATATTAAACTATATATATAATTTATAACTTTAATTTATATTATATAATTATTTATTATATAATATTTATATTTAAATATTAATATATATTTAATTATTTATATATAATTTTTATATATAAATTTTATTTAAATATATTTTATTATTTTTTTATTTTATATTATTTTTTTGTTTAGTTTGAATATAGTATATATATATATAGGTATATAGGGTATATATATATAATATAATTTAGTATATATATATATATACTATAGTAGTAGTTGTTATATGATATATATATTATATATATATATATATATAATATATATATATATATATATATATATATAATATGATAGTACTATATATATATATAGGTAGTATCTAAGTATTATCATATGATTATTTATCATTATCATAATTTTTATATATCACTAAATTTATATAATATTTAACTATTAGCTCATATAGTAGTTTACTCATATGGATAATTATACCTTTCTACATGGATAAGTTCTACTAATAGATTTTTCCACTAGGATTTCCTATATAAGTTAGTGTACCCATGCCCTAATATTACTTCCTTATATAATCAACAGCTAGATATATATAATTAATCGATAACACAGTTATAATTTGGTTATAATACTTTTTCTTTCGATTATAGTTCAGCAACCAGAGCACGTAGAAAGACGGATTTTAAACACGAATAGGTTAAAAAACACGATACAAGGTCCTCCGTATATATATATTGTAAACCAATCACATATAAAAATGAATTCTTTTTAATCTTAGATCATATTTTTAAATAAAACCTTCTTTAGGGACCTAATAAAAATACCTCACTACTATATTTTAATATTGGGTAGTACTATATATATATACCCCCCCTCACATCATTTTTTTGAGTAAGTGATTTAAAATATCCTATCTATGATTACATGAAGTGATCACTAGAATACTCGTAGATAGTTTACTCACTCAGGCTCTTTATTATTATACCAGAATATATTTTTTATTCTCACTATATATATAGGGTTACTACACCTGACCTTATATTGAAATAAATCTACTACTTAAATATACTCATATGACACTATATATATAGTGATTTATACAAGTATCACATATATGTATAATATATAAACCGTGAGATTAGTTATTGCTCTAATAAATTAGTTTGTCTATTTATATTGACATAATACATATGTGAACTTACCGTAGTGCAACTTCCGTGAGATGTTATACAGTCTTATGTGGACTTAAGTCACCCTAGAGATGTCACATACTCACTATTACTAGTATGTATTCACTATCAGATATATTTATATATTACGTATTTATAGTTATATATTAAATAGTATATTTATAATCTTATGTGATAAATATTAATACATTACCTTTTTGTAAAGTGATTACATAGTTTGAAGATCAGAACTTTGAAATAATTCACTACAATTATATAGATATAAATAGTATTTTAGTAAAGTATTGGTAAATTCCAAGTAGTAATAATAATAAATATTATCATTTATTATAGTTATTATATATATAATATATATATATATATATATATATATAAGTATATATATAATATATCAAACATAAATAGTATATTACTATATAGTTGTATATTAGTACTAGGTCTATTTCACGAACTTAACTTATTACTCATATATATTATATAACGTATATTATGATCTTATTTTATGTATTAGCTATATGATAAGTATATTATATATATAATATATAACATATGATAATATCATTAATAATATAGTGATTATATACTTGAGCATTACACTATATTAACTTTATACTCATACATAAAAGCTATATATATATATTATACTATACTATTTATTAAACATCCCTTTATCTATATCACGCTTATATATATTTAACTATAACTGTCATATCAAAACACTTTAATTGATATATATTTATGTCCATATTTCAAAATTTTAACATAAATATATAGCTATATATATTTATATATATTATATAATGAGCAATATATTTTATCTCATATCATAATATATTATCCTATATATAAAAATAGTATTTATCACTAATTTATTTAATATTTAATGCTCACTGGACCCAAACTATATAAATTGGTTAGTACGTATAATTAGGTTATTATAAAATTATTATTGTTAACTATCTAATTATATATCAACACTAACTTACTCAATAATCATTTATTATCATCACCAACTTATCTGTTTGTATTTAAATTACAAATATTCTGAATGTGTTTCTTGATGCAATTGTATATATTTTACTCTTATTGTTTTTATATTATATATCTATACATATAGATAATGTATATATATCTTCTATATATATAAATAACAAATGTTCCATTTAGAATTTGATAATATAAAAGATAAAAATTAATAAATTCTGCTCATTAGTATAAAAGAGTGTTAATTTAGTAGTTAACGTTATAAATAATCACAAACGAAAAGAATATCTAACTAAAAATAAATGCGAATTTGAATTTTTCCTAAATTTCAAATAGCAACTTCTCAGTGTAGTATTATAAATGGGAACTCATTCCCTCAAATAACTTTTACTTAGTGTAATATAAAAATTATTTTAAAGCATTAAAGTATATATTGACAATAATAAATATTTTTTATTTTAACATCAGCATAAAAATACAATTTGTTTTTCGAGAAATTTGAAATCTTTAATTAATTTATAAATGAAAACCTAACATATTAAAAATGAAAACTTAATTTCATAATCGAGCCTAAAATTATTAAAATATTAATAAGTACTTGAAAATATTAAACTTTCAGGGTAAATATAGTATTATTATGTCTCTTACCAATATCTTATATAATACATAATATATATATAATAACTATTTATATTACTTATTCCGTATATATATATAACTTAGTTAATACTATATATGTATATATATATATTAAGTATATAATGTAATATTATATATAATGATATATAATTTATTTATATATATATTTTAGGTATTAGTACTGATATATATAGTCACATATTTTAGCTATATATAATATACTTATATAGTATAGTATATATATTACAATTTTAAGGCAAAATATTATATGTTAAATATAAATAAAAAATTTCATAAATATAAATTGATTTAGTAAAATTATATATAAATATAGATTAAACTATTATATATAGAATAATAGATTATTAATGATGAGTATATATATATATGATAATAACTTAACTATATAACTCATTTTAGTACTATTGATAAAGTTTCAGATTTATATTTTTATTCTTCTTTTTTTTTTTTCTCTCAACATTGTTGACTTATGTATGGTCTCCCACCTTAATTTTGAAAGAAATATTATGTTGATTATACATATTAATTTTATAGGAAAATATAATATAATATTTAAACTATTAATATTTATATAATTGACTCAATAATTTATATAAGTATAATAATAAATTATTATATAGCTATTATCATTATATTTATA
>JABUQX010106439.1:17500-20000 GCA_015478945.1 Trachelipus rathkii | reverse complement strand
AGAGGTGGGTGGTGGTGTCTAGAATGATGGGAAGATGGCAAGATGAAATGGAGGGATTTCCTACCTATTATATGCGGATGATTGGTTTTGTGCGGTGAATCGAAAGAGAGTTTGAGAGGATTGGTAAAGCGATTTGGCAGAGGTGTGTAAAGGAGGGGTTGAAAGTAAGGTAGATAAGAGTAAAGATTATGGTTGTGAGTGGGGACAGTCCTCGGTTTGCTGTTCTGAATGCTGACCAACTGGAATAAGTCTCTGAATTTAAATATTTAGGATAAATGTTGGATGAAAGGGAATGGATGAGCAGAAGGCGTCTAAGTAGTTAAAGGTTGTTGAATAGTAGGAGGGTGTCTCATATCATATATACTACTACTATATTATATATATAATATATATATTACCTATACTATTATATTATATATTAGTATATATATATATAAGTATATATTATAATATATATATATAATATATATATATATGTAGGTAGTATGTATGTATGTATGTTTGTAATGTATGTACAGTAGTATTATGTATGTATGTTTTGTATGTACGTTTATTTAGTGTAAGTACTCTTATGTGTGTATTTCAAGTCGGCTTTATATGATAGATATGTGTGTATGTATGTATGTATGTATGTATGTATGGTTGACACTATGCGAGATAAATTTATTGATATAGAGAGAAAGAACAAAGGCGTCTATAGAGTAAAAAGATATATTAGTTGAATAAGACGAAAGGTATAATATATGCTATATGAATAATCACGAATCTTTGTCTTTTTCATAAATCATGTGAGTTGTGTGTGTATTGACGGAAAGTGTGTGTGTTGTGCTGTCTGATGTGTAAAGCTTTGTGTATGGTAATGTATTGTCCGTTAGGGTTGTTTTAATTAAATTATCTCGATGTAATCCCCAAATACCCTCCGTTCTCCATTATAAACGGCAAAGAAAAGTAATACCAGTACTTATATATATATATATATAATATATATATATATATTATTATATAGTATATATATATATACATATAATTATATATATACTATAAATATATATATATTATATAATAATATATATATTATTAAATATATTATATATATATATATATAGGGGTTTGAATGGTCTAACATGTAACAATTTTTTACATGGTTTGAGTTTTTCTTATTTTCACTATATTAGAATAATAGAAATAATAATTTAATCAAAGCAAATTATGAGTATTTCATGGTACTGAAAATGGAAATGAAAGTAAACTTGGTTCGTGGAGATTTTTAAGGGTTTAGTGGCTCCCGAAAGCATAAAGGAAATCTCGCAAAGGCAATACTACAAGCCGGTACAATAATATCTGTGTGTCTTAATGATTGCGTCCAACATTTATCGATGGTGTCAGCTATCATTCGACATGAGCGATTTTAGAGGTGTTCAAAGCTGTCAAAAATCTCCAGAGGCACGTTTACTAAGACGGGAGAACTATTTAATAGAAAAAATAAAAAAAGAATTTCCCCAGAGGACAAATGTTGAGAACATGACGAAACGAATGAGCGACAAACGCGTCGCGCGCTGAGCAAGCACGGCAGTTTTGAGGAAAGTGTGGAACGTTTGGTCGCTTCTTTAGAGAAGCTTGAGATTATTTCGCATTTAAACGCTTCATCCAACAATCCTCAAATCTTGAAATTGGTAACCACGACCGAATTAAGTTATAATTTAATATGCATTTCAAACTTCATTCTCACTTTCACCTCGCCTAGTTGCCTGCAACAAACTTTTCCATCCATTAGCGTAAGAGCAACTGCCTATTAATCAATAATGAAAATGGAGCATGGCTTGTTTTTGAAAGATTTCGAGCATACGTAGATGGAAAAATTTTTCCCGGCATCTTGGACAGGTTACACGAACATCCGATTTCTGTGAATGAAAGAAATGAGGAATGCGCATGTCAGAAACAATGCTTAGGACGAAAGTCTCTATTACGGGTTCCAGAGGCTCAGGGAAAAAGAACCAAACCTCGGTTCACTATGTCGTGTGCCCACCGAATTACAACTGAGCTGATCTCGGCTCACACCATTCCTCCACATGAGTAAGGTGTCCCTCGCATAAGGAATGGCTGAGAGCGTACCTCTCCTACCTCTTTTGGAACATAAAATATTCTTCCCAACAAATCACTTTTCCTAACTTCGGTCCATGTTCATAACCGGAAATAAACATTACTATAAGTTATATACTATATTTAATGTAAAACTTTACTTCTAGAATTGCCTCTCGTCTTAATCTTTTCGATTCCAATTCTCGCTGATCTGGATAGATTACGGGGGGGTCGTCGCAACCTTGCTGAAATTTATTCTTCTAAAACACCCAAACTCTACAAATCTCCCTCCTGCTAAGACACCTTCTAACTTTCCTATCCTTTTCGACGGTTCTCTCCGTCTCTCCTGTTGACAATATAAACATTCCTTGCCCTTAACATAAACAAAAAAAATGTCTGAAAACTCACATCAACAATGCGT
>JABUQX010106439.1:12500-15000 GCA_015478945.1 Trachelipus rathkii | reverse complement strand
CTTGATTTCAAAAGCAAAAACTGAAAAAAGGGAATTAAAAAATTACCTTTATGATATATATATATATAGTAGTATATATCATATATATATATATATATAATTATATATATATATATATATTATATATATATATTATATATATATATATATAATTATTAATAGATATATTATATATTAGTGTGTGTATGGTGCTTACGCAGAGCACAAACACAATGAAGATGTAACATGAAAGATGTACATTGTTTCTATGTTCTTTTCGGCGACTGAAACTAATAAGCCTTGTTCTCCTCGTGATATTTTTCGTCCTGTTCATCACAGGGACAGACACCGCGGCCTTCAGGATTTACCGTATCTTTCAAGACTCCCGTATTATTTTCATACCACAAACCATTTCTTCAAAGATTTGTGTAAAATCTTTTCACAGTGAACTAAACTCTTTCCCATGCAATATGAAATAATCTTGATGTAGTGGTTCTCTGTTTAAAGCTCTTCTTCGATAATTTCAAAATGCCTTCACAGTGTTTCAATTAACAACTAACACATTGTTCAGCTTTTGCCAATACTTAATAATAATTTAATCTTTATGTGCATTTCCTCCCTCTTCACCTTCCTTCCATCTCATATACTTCTAACATTGTAATCTGCTCTAAAAATTGTATGCGAGGTTAATGCTAAGAGGGTGTTGAGTCCTAATCATATATATCTTGCGGTTTAAAAGTTATTTTGTTTTAACGTATTAACTTCTTCCATTTTTCATGACTGAAAGCGCTTTTAAAATGTTCCAAAAGGGATACTCATCTCAATACTTTACAATTGCTAAACCCTTAAATTCTTCTTCGCGAACCTATCGAATCTATTCTAAACTGGAAGATTTGAAACATTAATTCCAGTAATCCTTTCTTTGAATGCCACTATTGTTTTTCGCATATGACACCAAAACAGTTCGCCTTCTTTCGTTTTATCTCTCGATTTTCGTAGGATTTTTATGTTCTATTCTTTTGTCGCCATTCTTTAAGATATATATATATATATTAACATATAATATATATAATATATTATTATATATTACAAATTATATATAATACAATATATAATATATATATATAGATATATATATAAATAAGATATATAAAATACTATTATATATATATATATATATATATATACATATATCCCTAATACACAATATATATATATATATATATATATATATATATATATATATATATATATATATATAATATATTATAATATATGTATATATATATACTATATATATAATATATATATAATATATATATACATTATATATATATTATATACATCATTTATTATAATTTTATTATAAATTTGTAATAAATATATATATATATATTAATAAATATACTTATATATCTATATATATTATATATCTAATTATATATATATATAATATATATAGATATATATTATAATATATATATAATATTATATATATATATATTATATATAATATATATATAATATATATATTATACCTATATCATATATATATATATATAATATAATTAGTATCACATTACTACATATTTGTATCATATAATCATATATATAAATATATATATACTATATCATATATATATATATTCATATAGATATAGTCACGGTCTATAGCCGATTACTATACCTATATATACTACAATACTACTACTATAGCTCTCCTAATTCGCCCTTAATGACATTTGATCGCGCATATGCCATCAAAGATAATAAAGGTAACGTATTACGCTGATAAGTTATTCAAATTTCATATGAATTTTCAATACGATATGGGGAAAAAATAATCTCTGAGCATGATTATTAGAGTCTCTGTTTAGAACATTCAAAAAAGAAAGAGTAGAAACTCCATACCTCACTGCGATACCAAAGAGCTTTGATACTCGATTTTGGATCCCCTCGAATTCCTTTCTACTGAAATAGTCCAAACTCCACTGGCCATTCAATATTCAAGTATTTTACTAATTCTTGGATATAAATGTTAATTAAAGTTAATTTACGAAAGTAATATAATGTACCTCTCCAATACGATGTCAATATTATTATATATACATATATATATTAATACTATAGCTATAGTAATACCCATAGTTCAGTTAAATAATAACTACATTACCGTATTAATATACTACTAACTTCGTAGTATATCAGTTATATAGATTAGGACTTATATAATAATACTATATTCCTTCCACTATACTAACATATCCTAACTCCTTAACCCCTACAGTCCTTAACTGATATAACTATTATATAGTTATATATATTATATATATATATATATATATCTATTAATATAATATATATACTTATATAAGACCTTTAGGTTCGCAGCTACTTTTCACTTTTTCTACGAATTAAACATATTCGGACGAGTTTTTTTTTAATTAGAACTAAATGTAAAAATTGTGAAGCTTTAAAAATGTTATAACTTGTTCTTTACATATATTATAATAATGCTGGA
>JABUQX010106439.1:0-7500 GCA_015478945.1 Trachelipus rathkii | reverse complement strand
TATATATATATATATATATTCTACAAATGATTTCTAATCTTTCTTATTGTTAAAGAATCGTACGATAGTGATTATATTCCTTCTGGAGTTTTAAAACTTGCACACCGAATCTTCTTGCACTGTCTTGGAAAATGTTCGTTCCTGACCTATCAACTTGTATCTTTCTTTCCTGTTGTTAAGATGCCATCGTTCAACCAACGCAGAAAACCCACGAATTTTCTTTACCCTTCTGTTAGTTTGTTTTTGTTTTTAATTATGTTCTCTACAAAGATTTTGTAGCATATTAATTATTCTTATGATACAGTAGGAATAGCATTTTTAGATTTCCTGAAGATTAGTTTGTACATTTCTTTGACGCTTGGTTCTTTACCTTCTGGAATACCATGACCCTTTTGTCACTATTACGGACCAATCAAAAGCATTCGTTTAATTGTATTATAAAATTCTAGTTTGCAAGTTTCTCTCACTACTTTTCTGTCTTGTTCTCTATAATCCGATTCTGATTTTATTTTTAGTAGCTCTTCTACCATTGTTGTAGGGTTTCTATTCACTATATAAATCTACTTATAGTGTTAATAAAGTTTCTTTCGAATTGACCACTTTTTTAGCTCTTCATAAAACTCTGTTCATATGAGTGAAATCTTAACTGGGCGGAAACCTCGATGCAGTCGCATCAATTCTCACGGAATATTGAAATAAATGTGTCGGTCTCCAGATAGCAGAAAGTTTGCGGAAGCGGAAAGTTTCCGCAAACCTTTCTTATCTCAAATAGTGAAATGGATTCAGCACGTTTTCCGCAAATTTGCTATAGCTTTTGAATAACATGAAAAAATAAAACCATAAAAAAAAAATGAAAAAAGAACAGTCACATTTGCGTTAGCGACATTTGAGCAATGTAAGAATATATATATATTATATATATAATATTATATATATATATATATATATATATATATACTATATATATATATATAAATATATTAGAGGAAAAGTCGATTCTTGTAGTGACAGGAGTGTTGAGAGTTATCTCTTTATCTCTTCTTCCTCCTCCACTGGCAGGTTTTGTTGGTGTAGAGGGGTTGTAGTAATATCTTTTGGCTTGTTCTCAATGACAGGTATTAGTGATCAGTGTTATCTTGATAGCTCCTGTAATTGGAGACCTCATTTATACGTTGAGAAGCGTAAGTATCTACAGGTACTCGGGTTTCCACCTTTCACTGTTAAAGCCGCCTTCTCACCACACATGAAGACTATATGGGTTGCGCCTTTTAAGCGTACTTCGAAGCTAATGAACCAGCAAATATAGAAAGGCTGCTCGTTTAGCAAACTCTTTGTTATAGTACTTAATCCTTAATAGTGGGAAGAGGTTCGAAAACACTTTATTTTTGGTTCTTTATTTAAGATTTACCAGTCTGATTATTCAGTTCAACCGTCGCTGATAAACAATTGCGCAAATAAATTTTAATCATTTATTAAACATAAACGTTTTGCTGACTACCTGCAACGCGAGTTAAGTTTTCTTTGGTCGAGTAGAGAGAGAGAGAGAGAGAGAGAGAGAAGAAGAGAGTTAGCAAAAATAGCGCTCAAAATACAGTATTATATAAGTTTATCAATAAGAGTTATTGTACATAATTAATTCACTGGTCACCCATTTTTTCGCATAAGTTTTTCCACGGTTTTTAGGGTAATTCTGGGGTGCTGATTCCAAATCTATCATCGTTTTATTGTACTATCACATCAGGTTTTGAGATATCACATATTGGAGTTTCAAATAAACAGCAAATTTATAATCATTTTTTGAAGAGCTGACAGACTTACAGACAAGAAAAAGGTAAGATACAATATACAACAATGATGGAAAAATAAATTTAATGATCCGTAGCACAAGGTTGTGGATATGGAATGCTTTTTACATTTTCAATTGGACATGTGAAAGATAGGAAAATAGTGAAAAATGTAAATTGACATAGTGATGCTACTTCAGCGAGAACAAACAGATAATTTTGTGCACTATTCATGTATAGCTTCGACAATGACTGATTAACTAAAGGAAGTAATCTGCCATAATGTTGGTGTCCCATGGGCCTTGGTAGCGTTCTTCCATAAACTAATGTCTTGATGAAAGCCTGTACGCGTTGCTATCTTGCTTACGCTCACGTGAACCAAGTTCTCGTGGAATGTCGTCAGTTAACTATGTAAGTAGTTTGAAGCTTAGAATGTTCATTTACATCAAGGGCTTGGAAGCTCAGAGCAGCTCTCACAATCTCTCGGTAGTGTCGCTTTCTTGTACCCAATGAAATTCCGTCGATATCAGAGATGCATTTCAAGCTTTGCCTCTGCCAGTCATTTGTTTGTAAAAAGTGTGGACCATGATAGTTTTCTTATTTGAGGGATCAATATTTGCTTTTTCTTCGGACTCTGAGACATGAAAGATTGAGAAACTATAGCTGAGACAGCCTCCAGTGTGATAAGAACTTTTTTTACAAACTTTTAATTAAAGTGTTTTAGGTGGCATGTGTGGGGAAATGACAATTTTATTCCTATCAACCAGAGGCTCATTTCAGAGGTAGGAATGTTCTTGATTATTGATGGCCAGGTTTTGTCACCAGTGTTTTAATGTAGGCGCTAGGGTTCCAGTTAGCTACGGAAACAAGGGTATTTGGTGTAACTCCTTGCTGCCAGATAGAAAATAATAATCATTTTCAATCCCAAATTAACTGATCCATTGAGATGGTAATTGCAATTTATCAGATTTCTTGAGTGTTGTACCTATCTTTTTTCACCTTGTACATAGAGTGTCCTAATTGGGATTGAACATAATATATTTCTGTTGCGCATAAACACATTTTCAAATTTCTTATACTACTGGTCAAATAAGAAAAAGTCTCATGTCACTTGAATATATGCGAGCAGCTACGATATTGAGAAGAATCTTCAAATCAATTACAATAAACAAGTGAACCACTAAATGGAAGTACTTTCGAGTGCTGCTGTCTCTGTACGATTTTAAAGGACAAACCTAGTGCCAGGTCTGAATATTCCTTTCTCTTTCAGCCTGGAAGCCAACAATTCAGCAGACTTCTTTGGCAAATACAAAACCTCTTACCAGATCAATTCAATTCAGACTGACCTTAGAATCATAGCAATTGCATCAGAATCTCCACAGATGGGGTATATTCCGGTCAGAGAATCATCGCATATATGTAGAAGTAATACTGATAGGTTTTCATCTCAATATCGCGGTGATCAGTATACAGGCCGCAGTAATTTCTACAGGGTTAACTGGTCGTCTGGCAGAATGGATGTTTGGGTGTTGTAAATGGTGTTTGTATGTCTTATTGAAACCTTTTACATTGAAAGGCAAAAGAAGCAGTCTTCCAAATGGTTTGTTGGTTCTCTCCAAAGCATTGGAATCAAATCTCAGCTTTATACATTCGTGTTCCTTTAGACATGATCCCAAAGTCTAATCACGTTTTAGCACTTCTTGTTTGATCTATATTGTCTTGGTCTTCCAGTCTATTAAAGTAGGGCAAGAATACTACCCTGTTGACAAAGGTATAATGTTGCCCTTTGTCCTCAAGAGTGATTTCCTGACAGTATGTAGCAGAAGATAGATCTGTGTCATTGTCGGCAGACTCCTTTCTTTCGGATGTTGTAGCCCATTGTTGATTCCACCTGCAAATGATAAAATATAAATTGTGATATGTACATAAAATGAATGTAATATGTAATAATGTAATCAAATTGATGTATTACTTAAAATGAATATTAATTAAACACACTAATTTTCCAAATAAATACTCCATCTTTTATGCACTGAAGCAGTCAACTGCACTCGCACAACTTGCAATCAGAGTGAAAAAGCTATTAATTTCGGGTAAGATCCAGGAAAGGATGTTGGAGTTTACGGAGGTTGCAGTAGAAAGGGAATGTGGGATAGAGCAAAGTCTAGAGGATAACAGATTTGTACAATCAGCATCCCTATCGATTATAGTATAAAAAAGTGAGAAAAAGTCATGCAGCAATTTTTTTTTTCCTAGACGCAGTGTAGTCACATAAATAGCTTATATAGGAAATTACTAAAGAATAATTATTATTACCTAGACATTATGCATTATATAGGTACCTTATAATGGAGTTGAAAATGCATGATCAAAGAACGATAAAAGGCAATGCATTTTGCTCACGAAATTGGCTTTAAAAAGATGGCAGCATTCTTGAACAATTCGGCTTCGATTATACATTATTAACTCTTTTTATTCACATGAACATCGGTAACGCTTATTGTATTATTATAAAGGTCGCAAAAATTTGATATAAAAATTTAAATTATATTTTTAATACAATCTTTATTTTAACTATATATTCAAATTGTGAAGACGCGCATTAAATATTCGCCTGTTAAAGGGGAGCGTATTTGTTACACGAAATTTAACTTTGTAAAACACTGAACATGCTTAATTAAGTCACTAATAATCACTGTTGTGTCTACTGTTATAGTAAGACGATAAGTTGGGTCTTTCATTAAGGCCGAGAAATATCTTCAGGAATTTGAAGAGAACATCTGACAGGATAGGCGAATGTATTCAGCTGGCTGAGAATATAGCTCCGAAGGCAATTTACAAGCGATTTGGAACCATCTGCGAAGCGGGAATTTTACCAGCCGTTGAAGAATATCGCTGCGAAGGCGATTTACCACGCGGTTTGGAAACTATGCTGTGAAGATGATTTAACTAGCCGGTTGATGGAACCATTCTGCGAAGGCAAATTTAACAAGGCACGGTTTTGGAAAGTCGTCAGGAAGATATGAAGCTTGATGTTGTTCTCTCCTGTGCGATTATGGATGGAAGAGTAATGAAAGTCACGCAAGGAAAATACGCTTAGAATGAAGAAATAATGCGGTGAACGTGTTTTAGACATATCACTATAATTGAGAAATTGTTGTCTTCTACCTTCTTCAAGATAACAATTATATAGTATACGTATGATAGGAGTATTATATATATTATATTATATATAGTGATATATGATATTATATATAATTATATAGTATATATAATATATGTTAATATATTTTTTTTTTTACATGATCGTAACAAGGCAGGGCATGCCTTTTCAAGGAGGGGGCCAAAAATAAATAAATAAATAAATAAGTAATAAAAAAATTACATAAAGAAAATTAAATGTAAAAATGAAATGGAAATAAACCACCCTCCCCAGTCTAACGCAAAATTCTCAGGTGAGCGCAGAGGCGAATTAAAATAGAGGAAGATTAAATATTGCAGGGAAAATAAAAGAAGGCATAGGATGTTCCACAAAGATACAGATGTGACTGGGAAAGAAGGAGGTACATGCAGCTGATCTTGAGGTCTCCATAATAAACACAATTTTCATGAGAGAAAAAGGCACCCTTTGTGTTACGAGGGCTACGCGTGGTGGAGAATGCGAGAGTCAAGTTCTCGCAGAAACCTTGCGTTGTGAATAACCTAATATGAAAAGAGATAGGGCACCTACGTCAAGAGCAGAGGAAGAGGTCAAGGGAGTCAGAGAGTATGGGACAGTTTATAAGCTCTTAGCCTTTGAGTTCACTCTAACAAAAGGAGGTGGAAACCGATCACACCCAAACTGGTGGGAAAAGTATTCCCATGGCAGGGATCGAATAGACTTTATATAATGGGAGATCTGAGCAGAATGAAAAAATTCCATGAGACGCTATTCTGAACAGAATTTCCAGCTTTTTGAGGCCATTTTAGCAACCGAATGTGATGTGAGGTGTGCCGACGACAAGTTCACTATTGTTGTTTTAGTCTAGAATGTTTATGTTGTTTTACGGGTAAGAACAGTTAAGCCATCAAAAGGATGAAGGAATGTTGGAGTAATTTTGTTAGAGAGGTGAGAATATGGAATGAAAGGTTGATTTTTCAAAGAGTGAACTTGCAACGAGATACGGGATCGCCCACCTGAGATTCCTACAAATATCGGCGAGAATTGAATCGGAAAAGCAGTAGACGAGAGGCAACTCTAGATACAAAACAAGGGAGCAGCAAAAGATGAGTGGTGAAGAAAAGGAAGGAATTGGAGTCATTCCGGCATAAGTAGAGTGAAACGAGTTAGAAGTGCAGCAAGAAGATCGTTGATGATAAGAGTAGGAATAAAGTTGGAGATAAACAGAAACCCTGAAGGAACCCGAAATAATTAGGAAAGGAGGAAAAGGGATTGCCGTTCCATTAACAAGAGCTGAAATGGAACGATCTGAAAGAAAAGAGACAAGAGTAAGCAAAGCGAAGGAGGAAATTCCAAGGAAGGTAGCTTAGAGAGTAGCGACGCATGCCATGCCCTGGTCAAAAGCTTTAAAGAATATGTCAATATAAAGTGCAGCTAACAAATCCCATGATCCTTAGGGGAGAAGACATAGATCAGTTAGATAGGAAAGGATATCACCAGTTGATCTCAGAACGTTCGAAGCTTATTGACGATTCTGAAAGGAAGGGAATGAGGATTCTATTGTGAATCGAGGAAAGAGAGTTAAGAGAGTTCTTTCAAAGATCTTTAGATTTGTATACAAGAGTACTATTAAAGGCAATAGGTGATTAGTTAGATAGATCAGAGCGGCTTACCTTTTTTGGGATTGCTAAATAAAGAGCGCGCTTCAGCATTGAGGAAAAAAGTATTAGTGTTAAAGGCATAGGAAGAGAGTTTGAACGAGGACAGGCCGCATCCTTCAGAAGCAACTTTCCCTCAATCAGAGAGAGGAAGTGGCCATCTTGGCCACTAGGCCTTCCGTACGTTGCATAGATCTCATATCTCATGGTATGTCATTTAAGTAATGACAGTGAGGAATATGAACACGCTGAGAAGGCGAATGGAGGCAGGAGGTGGGTGAAGGCGGATCGGGTCCAGGGTGGAATTAGATGAGAAAAGAAGAAGCAAAGAGGATAAGCATTGTTCAGCAGGAGTTGTTAGCAACAGACCGTCAGAACGGAATAAGAGGGGGAGAAGGGCAGATTTACAGAGTTATTTGAGGATGTTTTTATGGCAAAGAGCCAAAATTTTTATCAGAGAGGAGAACTCTAAGATAGGGCCATCACACGCTTCTTTTAGGTCGTAAAGAACGTCTGGCAGTCGAATTTATATCCTGCATCGATGTTCCGGACAGAGCGAAATTAGTTAGAGTAATATGGAAGAACGAGAAGTTCTTCCAAGTCCTATCACCTGTCACGCTCCTGGATAGGCACGAGAACAAGGAGCCCACGACCATCGGATTATGGGGAAAATGATTTAGTGGAAGATGGAATTGAATATGTTCATCCCATCCGTGATCACGGCCCTACGTGTTTCCGAGCAGAGGCGTTTCTCCGGTAAACAAAACAGGATTCATTCCAGCGATGTTGGCAAGAGAAAAGCGACGCAAGTATCATCCAATTAGCCGCAGGATTTAAAGTGCCAGAAAGCTGCTTTAGGGGAGGCGGGAGATGCTGGAAATGATGGTGGTTGATGATG
>JABUQX010106438.1:0-14522 GCA_015478945.1 Trachelipus rathkii | reverse complement strand
GGGGAGAGCAAATAAAGGAGCCGTAGGAAGAAGGATTAGTCGTTAGAATAAGGATAATGAACATTGTATTTCAGAATTCCTGCATATCGCAAGATGAAGCTGATGGGTTTGAAGGTTGTTGAACGGTACTACCTGTCGGGCACTGTGCCTTTCCTCGATGTTGGTGCATACTAGTTATTGTTACCCCAATTATTTATCAGCTATATTATTGGGTTTACACTTAGTATAACTGATTTTCATGCTTTGGCAATATTCTCAACATTTCAACAACTGTTATTCATCCTTTATGCGTCTCTTGGAGATACTATCTGTATACAATCAACATGTTTGATCTTGCGTGGTATATTAGAAGAAGTCTAATTTTCTATATCTTACTTAATCTAAAAGCTATTTCTGCATATTACTTGCAGATGTATTGTGAACAGCTAACCAACGAGCACTACGATGTTATTCCATATTCTTTTGCATCTGAATGCAGAACAGAAAGTGCATTTATACTCCAAGGAAGGAATATTTCATTAACATATTTGAAAAGTGGAGGAAAAAGTAGTAAGTAGTAAAAATAAATAGCTCAAAGTAAAAGTAAGTAGTAACGTAGTTGTATAGTATGTAAGCCGTACTAAGAGGTTGTAGTAGTAACACACTTCATCTTTATCTGTTTATTAAATCTAGTATTATCTTTCTGGCACAATGATAAGGGTTACTCTTAGTAACTTTAACATAAAATGCAGCTTATTAAAAATCTTTCTTTTTAGAGTCCGTTAAGAGGGAGGGGTAGGAGCCCCTCTGCACTCCTCCTTCCCTAGCGCCCTGGTCGTTTAGTGATCACCGAGTGCTTTCTCATTTTCTTTGTATAATGCGTTGTGTTCAACTTACAGGTTATATTATTTCTGGATTTTATAGGCTTCACATTTTTAACAGACAGCAAATATGATTTTGAAGACTAATACTACTTAATTGGCGGTATGTAATAAAAGACGAGATACTTGGTTATCGCCGAAGAGGTGAAATAATTAGAGAAACGCAAACTCTCTTCTTTCTCCACGTCTCTTCTTTAGTTCCTTTAGTTCTTCTTCTCTCTTCTCTCTCTCTTTCTCTCTCTCTCCTCATCTGCTATTTCAATCTTTTCTTTACACACACACACCACAACCAAACAACAACAACAGGCAGCACAAAACAACACATTCATCGAGCAGCGACAAACGTCTTGAAATTCGTTCTGTTATTCTTTATGAGAGATTGATAGTCGAGACTCATTTCAATGCTGTGTTCTACGGGGCGCAGGTGTTTGCCAGAGGATGGGCAAGAAGGATTACGCCACCCTCTGAAAAAATTAACAGAAGGATAACCACCACTCATTATTATAAACTGTAATTAAAATTTTATATTTATCTAGTTTTCTAATATATAGTTATAGTATAATTATATATAGTATATTATATAATGTATGTAATATATATATTATATTTAAATGAGAATTGTAAATATTTTATTATATTTTATAATTATTTATCCATTTATTAATTATCAATATATAAAAGTGTCTCTTGCTGACTCATCATGCTCACGCAGAAGATACGCACACACTTATTTATATATTTATATATTAATTAATAAATATAATTATTATAAAAGGGCTATTTATATATTAATTTATTTATTATATTTATTATTTATCCTATTATTTAATAGGTATAGGATAATAATGTATAGGGTAGTATGAGATATATAATCACCTTTAATAGGAAAAACCCCTGGACTGTACATATACACCCACCATAGATTTTTGGACTCCGGTCTAATAAGCGGTTAAAATCAAAACCGAACATGATGTGCCGTTACGACGCGATTGGTGTGTAAGTCAAAGATGTGAGGCAAGAAATTAGTACGATATTGAATAGTGTTCTAGCCTTTGTTCCGTAGAATATATGAAGGAATGAGCAGTCGGGTATAGTCTTTGCGCTACAGAGAGAAGAAGAGAGAAGAAAAAAATAAGACTGTGTAGACCACAACAGACAAACCCACTCGCACAGTCCACTGACGTGGGATTTTTTTTCAATATCTATCAATACCGAATGTGAGATCTAGAGAGCTTTCGCAGCGAGTTTAGTCTGTACTAGTGTAGTAGAAATGCAAATCTAGTTCTCGTTCGGAGGCCTGTAATAAAATATTGTGAAGAATCCAGTGAAAGGAGGTACCTTGTATTGTATTGCATGCGAGAAATGCTACCTATTGAGGATGCATCCTTCAAGTGGGTAAGCTACTCATTAAATGAGAAAACAGCCCCAGCAAGCGAGCATACACAAAATAGGAACAAAGTCATCTCTCTATTACATTGCTACTAATCGGAATCGCGTAAAGAAAGTTGTGAAGGCTCCTTCAGAAACATTCTACCGGGTACTTACGATCTCGATGAAGTGTGTTGTGTAAGAGAACACCTAATGTTGTTTTCAAATTAGAAGGAGAAACTCAAGTATTTGAGGGACAGAGTAATTTATCTGAGATCCTACAATCGATCTTTGAAACATCCTGTACCCTTGTTGAGGAAGGCTTAACAATACTTAATTGAATCTATCTTCTGAGAAATCAGTCAACGAACTTATGTAGGAGTTCAGAACAAGACGTAGCCTTTCGTCCAATATTCTTGTTAAACCACCACCAGGAATAACACCTTGATTCCGTAGAATAAAATCTAAATCATTAAGCATCTAACCTTTCAAATCAACAGAGTGCTCATCACTGCGGGTGTAGCATCAGGTGACACCGCCAGCATCCTTGAGTGACACGAATATATATTTACTTAGGCAGATAACCTAAGAGGAACTACCGCAAGAAAAAGATATTGGTAATTCGGTGCCGCAATTTGGTGGAATCGTGTTATAACATGAGAGTTTCGAGTAAAAACCAATTATAGATAAAAAAATGAAAAACTATATCAAGAATAACGAGGCACTTAAAATGAGAATAGAACAATTATTAGAATGATCGCACCACATTCTGGGCCAATAACAATCCTGCAATCAGACTACATAATAAAAGTATGAGAGTAGATTCTAGGAACCCAAGATACAAACTGAGATAAAACAGGCTTGGGGCCGTGTTAACCACTTACATTCCAAGATATGATTATAAAGAAAACTTTATAACTCTCTCTAACTTTAATTAACCCTGGTAAGATTTTTAATGTATCAGAAATTGGAATCGACAAAAAAGTCCAGGATGGCAAACTAGAACTACGCAACGCGCACAACAAAGTAATACGCCTCTATATAGTTTTCTCGCTCCGGGCAAATAAAAAACACTAATACACTATCAGATATTTCTATTATAAATATTTTTACGTGATGAAATCATCAAACACTGTAATAGAAAAGAGGTACACTTGTGTAGTTCACTTTTTTACAATAACTACGCTCTATTTTAAAAGTAGTAATAAAACTATTCATATGACATCACCAAAGTCGCATAAGTAGTGACTTAGATTATACAAGGAACATTCTGAGCAATTAACAGATGGAAATCTAGTGTTAACATTTCTGTATAGGTAGAAAGTATGATAATGACCATAGAACATTCTTTAAAAAGTAAGCTTTTTAGGCAATTACTTTTTTTCTTGAACTTATTGCAATAAAAAATGATGCAGAATTAGGTAAAATCCCAGGGTACCATGAGAAAAATTTTGCTTCCCAAATGTAAATCGAAACGGATAAAAGTTCACTGTATTCCACTCTTATAATAAGAACTCTATAATAAGTACAATTAGTAAAATATTATCGCTGCAACTAAGAAGCAGTACCACTAAGCACATATTTCAAAATAATGAACATGCATTTTGATATTGAATTGATTCGTTTTTTCTTAATACATTGAATCTCGAATACTTGTAAATGTAAATGAACTATATCTTACCAGGAAAAAAATTATATTTGAGTAATTTTTTCTTCCGTCGATGTTTGAAAAGCACAAAATAGATAGATGGTTAGTGTGATCTTACACTTTTACCTGTGGGAAGTACTATGAAGATTGGCATAGCTGTTTAAGTCTGAGGATTAGAGAGGTTGGACAGAGAGAGGGGTGAGACAAGGCTTGCGAGTCCGCTCGCTACGAATTGATGGCCTTATTGTGAGTGTTTGCTGGTGGGTGGATTATTCAATAGTCATCTTAATAAGATCCGTTTACCTACCTTCATTTATACATTACCACCAATTTTTTAGCTTATCCAAGAGTAACTAACAATGAGATATTTAATCATACCAGTCATTACCATTACGGAAAACAGACAAAATAATAATGCAGTTAACAAACATATCCAAAAACACTTTTAAAATCCAGTCACGAGTACCACCCACTGTTTTTAGTATTTTAGGGATTACCCATCTGTATTTACAGCTAAAAAACTATAAAGTATATTACACATCAACAAGTTTCTTCACAGCAACTCCAAGCTTCAAATTGTGTTTTTAAATGAAGCATTATTGACATACAATTCCTTCACTTAGTCAAATAACGATCTTCTGTACGCTACTAAACGTTTTAAAGAAAACAGTCATTTTTCTTTAACTTTACATATCATCAAATGATTGAAGCGTTTACGCCTTTAGTCTATAATTGCTCACCACTATAATGCTGCAAAGTGATGAAGATATGGCCATTTAATCGCATGAGTAAACAGATTTCCATTTAATGTTGTACATATATATATATATAATAATAATAGGGGAATATATATATATTTAAACATTATATATAATATATTATAAAAATATAATCTATGGTAAAAATAGGAGGTAAATAAAGAGTTTGGAATTTGTATTGGTTTTACTAATTAAAATAACATAGATAATAGCTATATAACTCTCGTAATAATATATAATATATATATATATGAAGGTATGGCATAATTTGTAGAAACTTATCTGTGACTACACCGGTACACTTAACAACTAACCTAACCTAACCTATACCTTTGATACAAATATGTTCAATCTAACATATCGGATGTAACTTAACGAAAGTTAACATTTTCAAAATTAATAAGTAACCCTGCCTTTCTTTGTAAGGAATTAGGTAGTCCTGCTCCTAACTCGCTGCTTGTGATGGTTAGACCTATAACCTCACCCACTAAGTACCAACTATTCCAGCTCTCTATCAAAATTGCAAAAATAAAAACTTAAATAAATATTATAAAAATAATAACAACATACCCTGTTTTTGGGAAAATTAATAAAATACTAAAGTATGATAGTAAAAAAATATATATAAATAATATAAAATAGATAATATAAAACAAATATTATATATATATTATAATATTTATTCATATATATATATATTATATTATTCATTAAATAATTATATTTGATATCGGGGATTTTATATACTACCTACTCACCCCTATTATATACATGCTCTTGTTGATTATCTGCCTCCACCTCCTAATTGCCTATTTTTTTAATACTTACTAACCCAATAAAGTTGTTGATAATCCTCTTTGGTTGCCATCATTCACACCTGGTCCGTCGGGGCTTGTTTAAGTATATCACCGCTGTTTGTAAGTTAAATTATAACAACATAATAATAATATCATCGAAAAAAATTAGTCTTTAAATTTTTTTTTATATTTTATTTCAAAATTATATAAAGAAAATATGAGAATTGTAAGAATAATAAATTGTTAGCAACGTTTATGCTAGGAGCACGCCGGTAGCCGCGTGCAAAAGGTCGGCAGTGCCCTTCGTGGCGTCAATGTATACCACCATCATATAGGGTATTATTAATTAAAAAAACATGAATACAATAAGTATTTTATCAATTATAATATACAATACTTAGGGCATTTGAGAGGTCATGACTATTACATTCTATGGAAAATTTTATATAATTAAAAAAAAAATATAAGACTAAGTCAAATCTCAGTTATTAATAATTGACATAAAAAATTTTATTACATAGAAAATCTCAAATCTAAACACTCGGAAATTGTAATTGTTCTTTATTAATTTGTAGCAATAGGGAACTCATCTCCCATTTTCTTTTTTTTCTTTACAACCGGAAGGGGGGGAAAAAAAATTATTTTCTTGGGTCATATATTGCTTTGAGGTAAACCAAAAAAAAAAAAAAAATTATAATTTCTTTTTACCTTATTTTATTAAATTTTATATATAATAATCCTAACTCACATTTTAATTTGGATGTTAGGAAATGCTTTATCTTGAGGATCCCAAGGAAAATTCATAAAAATTTAATAAATGGGGCAAATGAAACTCATATCTACATATTAATATAAAGGGGAAATTGATCATCTATATTATATAATATAAATATATATATATATATATAATTATATATAATATATATATATATATTTATTATTATTATTATATTAATCCCCACCCTATGGTGCTGCAGTAGTTTCCCCCTTTTTACACACATGACCAATTTAGAGTAGAGTTGACCGACATACCTGTGTAATAAGGTCAACAGGGCTATTTAGCGCCAATTTCCGATACGGACAATCCATTAGTAGAAAAATCTTTAGGACATTTTTTTTTTTTGACCTTATTAAAGTATGTAGTTATCAGATGTAGGGTAAGTTACCTTTAAAAGGTAGTTACTTTAATGTTAGGAGTATATATGTTTGGTGATATGGATTAGGCCAATAATTACCAAAAATAATAACTAAAAAAAATCACCAATGATAGCCAAGATATTTAAAAATACCCGGATTCTTAAAAACACATGAAAGCCATAGGAGGACAAAACCGCGTCAAAAAAAAGAAAAAAAAAGAACCAATTATAAACTCATTTTTTTTTTGGTTATGACGGAAAAGTAATATGAATATTATTAGTATTAGCTATCATAAAAATCAAGTAGGTAGATTATAGTGATAGTAGGTAGTATGTAGTAATGAGTAGTAACTACACCATATATAATAATATTATTTTAATAATAATAATAATATATACAATTATATATTATATATTAGATGAGTAAAAATATATATATATATATATAATATATAATAATAATAATATAATAATTATATAATATAATTATTAAATTATATATAATATATAATAATAATAAATTAATATACTATATTATAATATATAAATAATTATAATTTAGGTAATTATAATTGATAATACCGGGATGATAATAATATATTATATAATAATTTATAATTCATATTGAAAATAAATAAATAATATGATAGGATATATTTATTTTTATTCTTATATTAATATAAATATTATTATAATTTAAAAATATAATAAAATAAAAATATATAAATATAATAATATATATAATATATATATAACCCCTATGATTAGGTTATATTTATATATATTATTTATAATATAATAATATAATATAATATACTAAAGTGGTTTATATTTATTTTTATATAATACTATACTATAAATAAATGTTATATCCTACTTTTTTTCCTTTTGGGATATATATATTAATTTATAAGTAATTATATATATATATTAATAATACCTATATATAAGTATAATATTAAAATACCAATATAAAATAATAATAATTTATATTTGGTAATATAGTATATTTATATTTATAAAGTAATATAGGTTATATAGGTAGGTAGCACACAGCGTAATCGTAGATAAAATATAGATATTTATTATATATTATGTAATTATATTATTCAATTAATTATAATAATAGGATATAGCTTCTGGTGGATAATATTATATTATTATATATTTTTTATTATTCTAATAATATATAATCAAAGTTATACATTTGGGAATATTTATGTCTTCTCTTTGGAGGCTAAAGTCTAAAAAAAGAGTAACTCCTTATATAGGAATAAAATACGCAACTTTAAAAGCTGAAAATAATGTGTTGGTGTGGGATTTTGGTGGAAAGACAATGAGAAGGCGAAGGAAAAAGTGTTTCTGTTTTAAAGAGAAACTTAAGGCTATCCGGACGCAAGATTTGGAAAGATTTGTGGCTTTCATTTAGGAGATTAATTAATATGTATAACAAGGGAATTAGAACAGAACGATGAAAGTTGAGTCAAATGATTTTTTTGTACCGAAAAGGAGTCTGAAAAAGAATGTTGAATGAAAAATTTCTTTGGGTAAAGTTTTATGATGGAAAAAACTCTGTGAGTGGAACCACTGCAGATATGTGAAGCATACTCCATTCTGGGGTAAAGGACACCTCTATTAAAAAAAAATAAGTGCTTGGGTGGTGTGAAGAAATTTTGAAGGTTCCTCAGAGCACCCAACCTCTTAGAAATATTCTTAGTAAGAAAAGTAATATGATACTTCCAACAAAGATCATGAAAATAGGAAACACCAAGAATATTAAGTTCGGACGAAGGTTTGAGTTGGTGTTTTCGAAGACCTTGTGTTTTTTTTTAATTTTTTTTACGGATAAACACCACCGCTCACGGGCAGACCCCGAATCTAGCAAGGCCGGGGTGTACTCAATTAACGTCCGAGCAGGACGAAGCCAAGCCCAAGGAGAGAATAGCTCACATTCTCCCATCCGACCAGTTGCGAGCCTGGGACCCTCGCTATGTTTTTCGAGTGCTCTACCGCTGAGCTATCACGCGTCTTTTATATAAAAAATATAAAATAACAAAAAATAATATATATATATATATATATATATATATATATATATATATATATATATATATTATTAACTATAGAAATTTTAATATATTGAAAATACAATGTATCTATGATACATATTAAAAATATATATATATATATATATATAATATATATATTGTGATGGGACGATTAATCGGAATAGTGGGCATCGGAATCGGAGGAATCGGCGGTTTTCAGGAAACGGAATCGGAATCGGAATCGGCAAAATTTATACCGATTCTTTGACCGATTCTTTGGTATACAATCTGAAAATAATTTTTATTCATCTTCATGATATTTCAAAGACAATATTTCGAAGTCTACCGTATTGATTTTTAATTTCAATTCTTCCTGAATTCTATTTAATTAATGAAAACTGGATTGAGCGGCCGCATCTTTACGTAGAGCCTAAGATATCATGTTAGGATTTTCAGACAGGCAGACATATGTTTTGATAATTATATTATCCGTGAACTTCGTAAGTGAGCGTGAAATATTTGCCCTTGTAAGCCTGTTATAATTGGAAGGCTATTGATATGAAATTACATCCTCGAGTTTCACTTTTCACGTATCTCACACAGCATCTTATATAAGGTGATTTTCTTCAAAATGTTATGGAAGAAGTTCGAATATTCCTGCTAATAAATCATGTTATATAAACGGATAACGCAGCCTAATATGGTCCGCAGGACGGACACAAGCAGGATTCCAGAAATTACCTTGCTTTTTACACTCTTTGACATTAGTTCTTTCTCAATGATGCCATATTTGAACAAAGAGACGTAAAAAAAATATATTTCCATATGCAAACAAATCGTAGGGTCATTTTAATCACTCGCTCCAAGCTATTTCCAAGTATGAAGAATATCAAACTAGATTTAATGTACCACAAGCATAGATTTATTCAGCAATATACAAACAGAGTAATAGGCCAGTATCATATGCTTTCAAAAAATTTTGAACAAAAGATGGCTCTCATTTCATATTGCAGTGATCATTTAAAACCTGCATGCTTAGAAACAATGGAAAGTTCTTGAAAAATTGCTAAAAAAATACTTAAAAATTTTGTTGATTATACAAATTTATTGACCCACAAGGAATCAATGCATCGGCAAGAATCCCAAATATGAAAATGATTTGCATTTTTTTTTGAAAAGAGTCAGAAAAAAAGAACCTATTTGAGGGACTTGGGTTTCTACAGTATCAGCATGGAAAAATCTGTAAAAAATAGATTCAGCATTTACTTACTGATAAGAATCTTGTGCTTGCTACCTAATCTTGATCCACGCTTTAAAATTACATTCCTTGAGGATGATTATAACAAAATAAAAAGTGGAAGATATTCTAAAATGATGTGCGAAGATATATTTGTATAAAGGAAAGGAAAACAGTTTCCACCACTTTAAACCAATTTTCAGATTTTTCTCATTTATCAACAGATTGGGGCGAAAAAAGTGATACTGAAGATAATAGTTTTAACTTTAGTTTTGAAAGTTGTTTTTCGGAATTTAAAGAGAAAAAGACTTTAAAAACAGCAAAGAAACTCATTCCCAAGGAGAAAGACATATATTGAAAAATTGAAGATGTTATAAAAAAGTAGAAATCAACCAATATAAAAATATGAAACTTTATTAAAAATTCAGAAAAGTCCCTTTACAATGGTGCTTCATCGAAAAAGGAACCTTTCAGGCATTTGGTATGTCCTTGCTAGAAAAATATTCAAGCTCGTCCCCTTTCCGTGGAAAGTTCTCCTAATAAAATCGGATGCACTCAGAACGGGAGAAATGCGTTAATGTTTTTGCACTACAACTTAAGTCATGATTTAACTACAAATAAAAATGATAATTTTGCTTAACATCGTAGTTTATAGTAAATTAAAGAATGAATTTTTTTTTTTAAACCAAAAAAAAGCAAAAAATTGTTCATTTATTGTAAGATTTTTAAGTATTGCTATTATTTTTTTAGTGGTTAAATAAATTAAAAGTAATTAAGCTGAATTACTTCTTTCAGCAAGACTAAAAATATTAAGAGAATTCGTATAACATTAATTTATAAGCTTTTAAGATTATCTAAAATTAGTTGCTTTAGCCAAAATAGGCCAGTATTATATCTATAGGTGATACTAAATATAATAATATATATATTACAATATATAAATTCCTATTGGAAACCATAAATATATATATAATGGTAATATATTATATATATATATTAATAAGAATAAATAAAAAAACAATAATTTATATATATCATTAATAAATCCCATTTTTTATTTTTATATATAAAATATGTTATATTAATATAATATGGGTAACATATATATATTATTATAGCTTTTCATATCCCGTGATGAATAAAATAAGTATAAGGTCTTATTACATATTATATTATATAATATATACTATATATATATATATATATATGATATATATATATAAATATGTAACTTATATATATATATATTATATATATATATATATACTATGATAATACTATATATATATATATTATATAACTATTTATTAATATATATATATATCTAATAAATATTATATATAAATATTAATATTATATATATATATATATATATATAAAATATTATATATATATATAAATATATATAATAATATATAATATTAATACTTTAATAATATATTATATAATATAATATATATTTATATTATATATGATATAATATATTAATATATTATTATTGATATAATTATATATTAATATTATAATTAATATATATATAATTATAATATTATATTATTATATAATTTATATATATTAATATATATATTAAAATATATCAGAATATATAATATATATACCTATATATATATACTTTGAATCAATAGTATCTATTAATCTATATATGACTATATTATGCCTATAGTCCAATATACCTATCCATATACACATATCCGATTGCTAATTGGATCCAACTTATACGCATATTATCCATAAATAAAAATAAATTCAAAAAAACTGCAATTAATAAGTTTTTTTATAAAAAAATATTTAATTTAAATAAAAAGGTAAAGAAATTATATATTTTTTATTTTTCTTTATTTTATTTTTTTTATTATTGATTTAATACGGCAGGAGTATATATATATATGGGTATTATTATATATTATAAAATATATATATAACGTATATAGTATATTATATATATATATATATAATAAGATAATATATATATATTAATATTAGTTAGATATTATATATATATAAGTAGTTAGGTATATAGTATAGTTATATATATATACATACTATAATATATATTATATTATATAAATAAATATACTAGTCTATATATATATTAGTATATATATATATATAATATATTATATATATATGTATATATATATAGATATATAATAGTATTATTTTACAAGGAATTGTGGAATCGGAGGTGGAAAATCTAGAATCGGATCGGAATCCGCCGGCCGAATCAGGCACTTTCTTGACTGGGGGTATACATCAGCGGTCGTAAACGGAATTCCCGAATCGGATCATACATATTCCCGACCGGCGGTCGGACTTCCGGAAATTTGGAATCACTGCGGGTGACTTCTACACCTTGAAGCTCTAACAAAAATTACGACAATTCCATTTCAGTTTAAAATTTGATTCTTCATCTTTCGACCCTAAAGTTTTGCATTAGACAATCTTTAGACGTCCCTCCATGTAAATTTTTTTTTTTTTTATTTTTCTTTAAACTTTTAAATATATATATGATATAAAAACTATAAAATTATACCATTATTTAGTGTTTAAAGTTTTTGTGAATATACCAACCAACGCAATTAATAAACAGGAAATTAATAAGTTTATATATATTATATATATTATAATTATTTGAATTGTATAGAAAATGTTACAGTTTTTTTTTAATATATAACTAAATACCAATTATATATATATAGTATAATATGTATGGTAATTATATTAATATACTAATGACGACCACTAGAATAGGCACTTGCGGATACTCATATATAATATATATATATATATATATATAAATCACGCACGTACGTGAGTATATATCAGGGCGGCTGTTATATCCAGCCAGTTAGGCGCTCGTAGGCCCAGCGAGCAAAGACTACGGTAGCGTTCGCCTAAAATTAATATTAAATTCTTCTTTATTTTCTGTATTATGTTTTAACAAAAAAACATAAAAAAACACAATAAAAAAAATAGACTTTGCCTTTAAACTCTTAACGTTACACTCCTCACAAAAATAAATTTAAATAACTATAGGCATCACACGTTCCATATAAATATAACAATTTTATATTAAATATAAGATAATTATCAAGAACAGAAGCGTAATTACTTTTACATTTTGTACACCACCAAGAGCTGAGATGCTCTTTATTCAATAACACTATTGGATATATACATGTGTATAGAATAAGAAAAAAAAAATACAACTATATCGGTTCTTAGTGAATGAAACAGATTATACATTAAATAAAACTGCAGTATTGGCAGAAATTTGATATAACTTCCTCCCTACGACCATCTGAGAAGTCTTATCCTTAAGTAGGATTAAAATATGGGTAAAGCGTAGTGGGTAGCGTACGGGTATAGATCTTCATAGTTCATATAAAATATAAGGAAAAGCCAATGCGAGTACACTCTTGTCTAGTGAGAGAGCGAATAAAAATAATAGCAAATAATTTCGTTAGCCATTCGCTATAGTAGTATACGAAACTTTCGCTCATACACTAGTAATGATAATCACTACGATAATATAATTTGAAAAAAGATTATGAATCTTTCTATCTTTCACCTTTCTCATGACTACTCTCTCTACTCTCTCTCTTCTCTCTCATCTCTCTCTCTCTACTCTCTCTACATTCTCTTATCTATCTATCTTATCTATCTAATCTATCTATATATACTATTTATATCTTATATATATACTATATATTATATCTAAAATCTATCATATTCTATATATATCTATCTTCATATGTAACAACATTATTACGATACTTATTTGGCTCTTGAGTAGTTTTAATTATAAATGGCAAATTTGTAAAAAATAGGGCTCACAAGTGTAAGGATATGAGCGTGTTGAGACTCCTATATTGATACTTTAACAATAAGTACATAGCTATGCCTAAAGCAGTGTCTTGAAAATCTTCAAGCGCTCTGATTGGTTTTTACCCGCTTCTGGACACAAAACTTGGTATAATTAATAAATAAAATAATTTAAAATATAATTTTAGCGTTAAGTAATTCGTTGGTGTTGCTGGAGTCATATCAATTATTGCATAAGTATATATATACACATAATAGAGATAACTATATAGGCTTTTAGTGTCTAAAAGATATGAAGAGATATTAATAGAATTTTTCCTGTGCATTAATATATATTAAATAAGGACGTATTGGCACTATGTCTTAAAAAGAGTTTCGTTATATATATAGGTTATAAGTTACATACAAGTGAATATCACAGTTTCTAACAAATATTATTGCCTTATATATATATATATATATATATATATATATAATATAGGTATTATATATTATTAATTATATATATTTATATAATATTATATATATATATTAATTAATAATATATATATTATGATATATATATATATTATATATTAATATTATATATATATATATAAGATTATAGATATATTATATATAATTAATATATATATATATTATATATTATTTATATATATAATTTAATATATATTTATATAGATAAATATATATAATATATATATTAATCTATTATATTAATAATTATATATAAATAATATAATATATATATATTATATATATAATAATATATATATATATATAATAATTATAATAGTTACATTATATGACTGTTTACTTTAAGA
>JABUQX010106437.1:20000-23739 GCA_015478945.1 Trachelipus rathkii | reverse complement strand
ATAATTAAAATAAATAATACTGAGGGAGTGTAATCAATTAAATAGAATGAAAAATGCAACATTTTGAGCTTTAATTATCACCTATGGTGCACATAATAATAACAATAATACACAAGAGGGTAGAGTACACTAATAATAATAGGCGTGAATGGTCAATAATGGAGTAGTTATAATACAGAGCAGAAATAATATAATAGCTCAGATTCCAGCTTTAGCCACCAGGAGCACCGGGGTGCCGAGTGGTGCCTCAATGGGTGCCCTAAGCGGGTGCCAACGCTAGGTGACGCACGAGTTATGACGCTTAGCGAGACACTAATGTTCGCGCATAGTGCATGCGAGGTGTGGCACTGCGGTCAGGTGGTGCAAAGGGGGGCACCGAGTGACGCGGGGTCGCCCGGCAGGTGGCCACTGAAATGGCCTAAAATCTCCCTTATAGAGGAAGCAGGAGTGGTCCATGCGAGGACTCGCCATTTTGATAGAGGAGCTGAATATGTTTTCCTGAACACCACAGGAGCGCAATTTCGCTCAACGGGACTAAACAGCGGGTGATAGGTGCAGGAGTAAAGTTAAAATGCGGTGAGAAGCTTAGCCGAGCGGGAGATTGGTGACATAGGGAAGGGGAATAAGAACCTATTTGGAGGAGCTATTGCGGTGCTCTGTCCAAAATGACCGAAATTCGATACACGATCAGTAGAGTTTTGGATTTGTCCATATTTCCCTATTATGGGAGCAGGAGAAGTCAAGCAGCCTCCGGGGGAGGAGCGATACGGTTTGTTCAAGCAGCCTCCAGCAGAGGAGGAGCGATACAAGGGTATAGGATTATCTCCGGTACTGACGGAGGTTTTACACATGGGGTAGCTGCTCCTAGCGTAAGGAGAGACCCTAATTGGAGATTGGGAAGAATACGTACCGGTACCAACAGTAGTATTTTCCTCCCTTCTTGCATTAGTATTTGAACTTAATACATACTTATTATAACTTACATTATTAATATGTTCTATGTCCTTTCGGGGAGGCGTAGACCTAAGGGCTTGACTATAAGACCTGTCTGTACCTGTACTCTTTAATATACCTTTGTGGTGTGGATAACTTTGGAGATTGTTTAAGGAAAGAGGAGCACCCTTCGTGCTCTTGTACCCTTTTCTTATTATTTGTAATGGAATCTCTATAGTTTTACCACTAATATCGTCAAAACAGACATTATCTCTTCTTATATTTATCATAAGGGGCAAAAGTTTTAAAATATCGGTCCCTATTAAAATATCTAAAGGAAACGACGTGGAGTCTGGAACGACATAAAAGCTGCATTTAAAAGCTTTACCACCAATTATAACCTGCAATTCTGTTCTTCCTTTTATCACTAATTCCTGACCAGATATTGACCGTAAGGAAACATCAGGCTTATGTAAAACTGGGTTACTTGTAGTGTTTGTCTTATGGAAAAATCTACGGAAAAGACCCTCCTTGATGATTGAGCGCGAAGCTCCACTATCTAAGAGCCCTAACGTTTCAATCCTATGGCTGAAATTATGTGTAAGCTGAAAAGGAAGACCATATAAAACCCCTGGTTTCATATGATTAGAAGTTGTGAGTATGTATGATGGTGGTAAAGAAGGAAGAGTGTCTTCTATTAAAAAGGACATAGGGGAATCTATAGCGTTTATACTATCGACTCCGAGGGAGGTGGGGCAGTTATGAGTTGAAGTCAAATTCATAACGCCCCCTGAAAATTTGGATCTGTGTTATTTTCAGGATGTGGATAATAAGCTTGAGCTTGTTCATTAGTATAAGGAGTGTAATTCTCATAGGAGGACACAGGTTGGTCCTGAGAAAGAGGATAGGCAGCAGCCTCGTCCATAGTCCCTACATGCTGATGCATGTAGCGGCCGGAGCTATGTACTGGAGCTGAAAAAGGACGTTGAGAAAGAGGGTTAGACGTATACACATTACGAGGAACATAGGACGCTGAAGGTCTTAAACATGGGACGTTGTACGTTTACAGAAGAAGGAAAGGTACGTGAAGGATAGTTAGAAGAAGTAGAGGAATAAGGAAAAGAGGAGGGGTATGAAGGAGCACTCTCAGGTTTCCTGTTACCTCTCCTGTCCTTTTGCGCTCTGTCATTTCTATTCTTATCTTTACTCACTACTTTCCGCTCTCTTGTCCCTTCTGGAGCAAGAGATAAATACTTTATTCTTCTTAAAGCACTAGGGCTATTAAAGTCCCAGCTTGTACCAGCACAAGCTTCACTCGTTCCCCTCTGATGGTACATTTTACAACTAGAGCAAAATGCATCATAAACACACTCCCTGGTCAAATGTCCGTATCTCTCGCACTTAGTACACTTAGGCATGCTAGTCCTTTGGTTACTAGTTCTTTCTCTAGCTCCTTGTCTTTCTTGTCTCTCTCTAGTACCACTCTGTCTCTCCCTACTACTTTTCTCTTGGATTTGGTGAACACTTTGTTTACCTTTTACGTTTGTAGCAATCGTAACCTTTTGTGGAGTCATTGAATTTATAGCATTAGCTGTCTTGGAGATATATATCTCTACTTGTTCTAAAATACTCTTATTTATGTCAAAGTATTCCACTATTTTGGGCTGTAAAGCTTTGGAAGTGTATTTGAATACCTTTGAAAATAAAAGCATGCGTTTAGTCTTTTCCGAGATACCTTCACCGTACTGAGCTATGGCATGTCTATCATAGTCATCTATGGCTACTGTGAGTTGATTTACAAACGATAAGAAAGTCATGTTCGATTCCCATATTATTTCGTCAATCTTATTTAATGAGGTGAATGTAGACTCTACTGTTGGGGGATCATAAGCACCCAGAAGGCGCCTAGCAAATACATTCCATTCAGTGGCATATTTCAATTCGGTACTACCGTCAATGAATTTCCTTACTGAACCCTTTGGGTCTACATAGTGTGAGTAAGTAGCCAGTTTTCCATAATCAGTAGTAACATTGTCTGCCTTAAAGGCATCCTCAACATTGGTCAACCACTGACGAATACTAGGGCCGTACCAAACTTTATTTCTTTCACCTTCTAATGTAACCACTGGGAATCTAGTATTATACAATCTCTGTACTGATCCTTGAATTGGTTGTATTAAAGACCGGTGGGGATTATTCAAATAGGGCACCTCTGGTGCTGCACTACTACTATTGGCTTCTATATTGATAGGGAAGGGGGGAGGGGGTTGTTGGTAGTATTGGTAAGTGCCAGGCATGGCCATGTAACCTTGGGGCATTGGATTTTGCAATCCCCCACCCTGACCTACAGAAGCTGAGTTACTACTAATATTAAGATTTGCCCCATATGAACCCGTAGTAAAGGTATTTGAAGCAGGAACCCTTAAAGGACCCATCTGAGGCGGAATGCTAAAGATAGGGACTTGGCTGACAATAGGCACTCCACTACTACTTATCACCATATTCCCATTAATACTTGTAATTACCCCTGGTGGTTGTAAACCCTGTGGTTGAGTATGAACAGGCATATATTGTATCCCCCCATAGGTTAGAGATCCCGTGACAGGGTCATTATGCATAGCAGAACTAGGGGGGGGCATGGTCCCTCCTTGAGCACCATGACCATATGTAGTGTTAACAACTGTCGGGGACATCAAGGAAGTAGGAGAAGCAGTAAAAAGAGTTTGTATGTCAGTAATGGGAGCATTAGTAGTAACAAAATTATCAGTCGTAGTAGTCGTAGGGTCTACAGTAGTATTAGTAGTCT
>JABUQX010106437.1:10000-12500 GCA_015478945.1 Trachelipus rathkii | reverse complement strand
GTCTCCAACTAGGGTCCAGGAATAAGACAAACGGGTTTTTAGTCATATATTTACAGTCATAAACAAAATAATAGTAGTAATTAAATCAATCGTTCATCCCACAAAAATATTATTACCGCGGTAGCACTAAATCCCACCAAGAATCAATAGTTAAGTAATTGAAATAATGTCATTATAAACCCCCAAAATATCATAATAAAATAATTTCCAGTTACTATATCAGGAAAATTCACTAATTCTCAAAAGCATAAATAAATTTAGAAAAATAAATAATAATATCTGTGACGATCAGTATGGTCACTAAATAACCAGGCAAACCGTCTGACCAGTATAACCAGAACTCAGTATTTAAATATTAACAACACAGTGAGTTTATTATAATTAAAAGGTCACTGAGTCACTACACCTTCTCAACTGGGTCACTTGATTACAGTTAACAATGTTAAGGGAACTTTAATGTCTTAGGGAAAACAAACAGTAAATAGACTTCCCTTTAGATCCCGTGAAGGTGGGGAGCACAATTAAGTACCCTCCCAATCCAGGTAAAGGTGGGGAGTACACTCAATTACCCTCCCAATCCAGGTGAAGGTGGGGAGTACACTCAGGTACCCTCCCAATACAGGTGAAGGTGGGGAGTACACTCAGGTACCCTCCCAATCCAGGTGAAGGTGGGGAGTACACTCAGGTACCTTCCTAATCCAGAGTGAGGGTGGGGAGTACATCAGGTACCCTCCCAATCCAGGTGAAGGTGGGGAGTACACTCAGGTACCCTCCCGATCCAGGTGAAAGCGATCCAAAATAGTCTGAGTTAGAATCACTAACCAGATGAAGGCCCAATATAAATCCTTCCGGGTTGGGGTCAGGTTCCAGGTAAAACCCAATATAAATCCTTCCGGGTTGTGGTCAGGTTCCAGGTAAAACCCAATATAAATCCTTCCGGGTTGGGGTCAGGTTCCAGTTGAAACCCAATATAAATCCTTCCGGGTTGGTGCCAGGTTTCAGTAAAAACCCAATATAAATTCGTCAGGGTTAGGGCCAGGTTTCAGGTAAAAACCCGATATAAATCCTTCCGGGTTGGGGCCAGGTTTCAGGTAAAAACCCGATATAAATTCCGTCAGGGTGTGGGGCCAGGCTTTCAGTAGAAACCCGATATAAATCCTTCCGGGTTGGGGCCAGGTTTCAGTAAAAAACCCAATATAAATCCGTCAGGGTTGGGGCCAGGTTTCAGGTAACCAAAGGCCAGAATGGTCCCCAGTACTCAATTACAAGCTGTAGTTCAAGTATTTAATTCCTGGTTCGGTCCCGACATTGAGTTCTCAGTTTGGTCCTGGCATTTAGTCCCCAATTAACACATACCATCAAAATATCACAAACGCCTCAACACTTGACAAAGCAGTATAAAACATCATATCTCTATTCCAAAAAGCAGCAGTTCAAAACAATCCAATTGATACATAAAAAAATATAACCCAACCTTAACAACGAAAATCAAAAAATTAGTCAAACAACACAATAAAATCAGAAAAACAGTAAAAATATCACTACAAACTCAAACACAGATCAAACCCCTATCACTCAAATCACTAACCTAACGAAAGCACACACTTCAAATAACTTTCAAGCCTTCCTCACAAAAGGCATTCAACACAAAATTACCACCAGAATGTGGAAAACAATAAAAATATTGAAAAATACAAATCACATTCAAACACATACTCATGAATCTATTAAAAACATTAACACTCAAAACCATCAATCCACTAAACAACATGAAAATCAAACCCATAACCCAAAAACCACAAAAAAGAAAAAAATATCAAAGCCATCGGGAAAAAAAATGAAACCACGACCCAATAGAAATAAACACAATTTATTTAGAAAACACTATAATTTCCTTAAAAAATCAACAGCAACAGGCCTGGACAACATCTCAAATACCTAGGGAACACACCATTAGCTAAACTTTTACACATATAAAATACCAAAGTTTTCAATACCAAAGTTTTCAATACCAAAGTTCCATTACAAAAATACTCAAGTAATATAGGAATCTTGGTTAACAGTAAAATATTTAATTTAAGGCCAGAGAAAAAGATTTAAAACTAGATAATTATTACACCATTCAAAGATAAGAATTTGATTTGATTACCTTTGCATAAATTCAAAAACTGATTTAGCTCATTCTGAATATTTGATATTAAAGACATAAAAAAGACCAAAAAAATTGCAAAAGCAGACCAGAAATCTCCAATAATCTCAATCTGGATTTGCTTGTCGACTGACAACATATATATTTTGCATGTATGAATAGAAGTTCCTGAAAAAAAAATATTAACATGATTAAAAAATCACATAAAACAAAGCAGAAATATTTAGAAAGCACGTTTAAACTTGAAGAAACATTAGCAATACAATTCTTATGGTTTCAAAGATACATATGGATAGTAAATGCAGAAGACAAAATAAGCAGTTATATTTATGTATATAGATATGTATTTAT
>JABUQX010106437.1:0-5000 GCA_015478945.1 Trachelipus rathkii | reverse complement strand
TCCATCTGAAGGGCTTATTACCCTAGCGAAATTAGTTATCAGAGTATACGCTCCCTGTTGGTTCTTGATTAAAGCTATACTCCCTCTTGCATCTACGGCCCAAGGCATGTTCTCAATATGATTACATTTTCAAGATACCTACCATTACAACTACAAAATATTATAGACTCTGTAATTCAGAGAAATGCTGATTTCGCTCACCCTGAAAATATTCTGATAAGCATGCTGTGTGATGAAAGACATCTTATTCTTGAGCTTGCAATACAAAGAATTATTTCAGTACGAAAGCATAATGAGAAAAAACCATTTGAACTAAGGAAGTTTCTAATACCGGAAATCAACTTCCAAGCAAAAGATTATACCGATTTAATATTTTGGCAAAATTACCAGATGACAGAGCCTTCTTTGTTTCTATTCACGGATACAGAAACTTTAAAAGTCTGCCTTAAAGATTATAATATTTTAAACATACAATATGCGAAATTTCCTTGTCATTCACAGAACGTCGAAAGAGCTGTTCGATTAGTAACCGAAACTTCTAATTCAGTTTTTGGTGAAGAAAATAGGGATGGATTTATTCATGTCGGAATGAATCCAGGGAAGCAATAAAAAAATGACTCCAAAAGACAGTTTATGAACTAGATTTATAAAGAAAACAAGCTGGTGGGAGGGTGTTTGGAAGTCGAAATGCAACTACCTCCTTGCGGTGAGTTCTGGGGTTTAAAATAGAAAAAAAATAGAAATATATATATATATATATATATATATATATATATATATATATATATATATATATATATATATATATATATATATATATATATATATTTATATATATATTTATATATATATATATGTAATAATAATATGAAGTAATAATAATAATATAGCAATAACCAATATGCTCTAATAACTTCAACAGCATAACCAATATGTATGGCATAGCACTATGTATATAGCCTGCTTCTTTATGCTATGTGCTGTAACCAGCCAGTAACCAATAATAATATATGTAATAGCATATTAGCAATGATGATAATAATAACATATGTATATGTAACAATATATATATAATATATATAATAATAATAATAATAATATGTAATATATATAATAATAATAATAATATATAGCAACAATAATAAAAATATATGGCAAATACTCTAAAGGAGTCAAAGATGTTCTTGAACGAGCATATTTCCTTTTTAAACTACGCGTATTTTCCAAACGAACAATCCGATTGGCTTGGTTTTGGTATCATTCTTTTTCTCTTGAAGTGAGCTATAAAAGTTATTTAACATAAAATTTCGACAAATAAATACTTTAAGAGAAAACTGAAGAAATTAGCAAAATTACCCCATTTTCAAAATTTGGGGGCGATGAGGGAGTAAATCCCCTCATCCAAAATTGCTCAAATTTTGACAGTTTTCTTAAGAGACCTAACCGAAACTTTTTGCACCTCAGGCGATTTCGATTTCAAAAATTTTGATTTTTCACTCCATCCTTATATATATATATATATATATATATATATATATATATATATATGTAACAAATATCTATATATAGACTGTAGACAATATATATATATATATATATATATATATATATATATATACTATATATATATATATATATATGTAGGAAAATTGTGAATGGCAGGAAGGTGGATGCTGCAATTAATTAAATGGTAGATGTAAAGGGACTTAATCTTTAGTGCGCTAGAATCTTACTTGAGGGTATGTTGTTACCTGCGTTAATGCATAATTGTGGGACTATGGTCTGGAATAAAAGGTATAGATCTAAAGCACAATATTTTCAGATGGACAATGTTACGAGCGTGTTAGGTTTGAGAAGAGGAATTAATAAAATGAAAATTGAACATATTAGAGAGAGAATAAAAGAAAAATCGTTGAGATGTTTTGGCCATGTGGAAAGGATGGATGATAGTAGGTATGTTAAACGGATGTACAGTGGCGAATGTGCTGGAATCGGCAGTCTAGGACAGGGGTTCCCAAAGTGGGTGCGGCGGCATATTGGGGTGCCGCCAGTGTGTGATATATATATATATATATATATATATATATATATCTATATAGTATATATATATATGTATAATGTATATGTATAAATAATGTAATATATATAATATAACCAATACAATATGTATATATGTAATAATATGATTGCTATATATATATGTATGTAATAATAATATGTAATATAATATAATAGCATAACCAATAATAATAACAATAATAATAATATGTATAATATATGTATGTATATGTAATATATGTATATGTAATAATAATAATATATATATATATATAATATATATATATATAATATGCAGAATAATATAATAACATAATAATAATATTCATATGTAATAATAATAATAATAATAATAATAATAATAATAATAACAATAATATATATAATAACTTATAATAATAATAATAATAGCCAATATATCTAACAATAACAATAACCAACAATAACAATAACTATATATTTATATATAATAATAATATATGTAATATATAATAATAATAAATAATAATAATATGTATATATATAATATGTAATATGTATATATGTATATATATAATAATAATATATATATAGCAATGAAATATATGTAATAACCATTAATAATAGCAATAATATAACAATATATAACAACCAGCAACAGCAATAATAATAGCAATAACTGTAATAATAATAATAATAATAATAACAATATATAACAATAACCAATAGCTCATAATATATATGTAATATATTGTTATGTTTATGTAGTAACCAATAGCAATAATAATAGCAATATTAATATATAATAATAATATATAATACAAATGCTCGCTCCAATAACCAGCCAATATGTAATATGTTTATGAAACAACCATATATTTATATATATATATATATATATATATATATATATATATATATATATATATATATATATATATATATATATACTATATACCTGCTATATATATATATATATATATATATATATATATATATATATAAGCGGGAGGCTCTTAACATGATTAATTATCTTCACAGCATCATCCTGTACTTTGTTCAAATCTTGTAGCATCTTTCTTGTTACCATGGAATGCCAATGTATGACACGGTTGCTGCTGATGGCGTTTTCTGCGACTTTCTCCATCCTAGACACCGCTCCCTTCGTTTTTCCAATCATTGCGGCAGCTCCAAAACTGCAAATATCCACACACTTGCTCCATTCCAAACAATTTTCCTGTACAAATTTTTCGATAGCATTGAAAATTTCGTCGCCAGTGGTGTAAGTTTCAAGCACTTCGCTCACCAAAAGTTCTTCTATTTGCATTGCAAATTGAGTACTTAACAAACACAAGAAGAACAGCAAGTCCCGCTACGTCTGTACTTTCATGGTTTCATCAAGCTGTAAACTAAAAATTTCACAAGTTTTCAATCTTCTTAAAAAGTTCGTTCTCGACTGTCTCTGAAATAGTGATAATTCGCATGCTTATTGTGTTATTTGATAGCTGCACAGTATCAATCTTCTTGGACATAAAATGCAACTAACAACATCCTTCAGGCAAGGTTTAATTAATGTCTCGGCAATAGAATGCAGTTTTCCAGTTTTTGCAATATGTAAACTGAACATAAATGAAGCTTCAGTTGCGGTTTTATTTTCATTTTTAGAAATTCTCTCCATCATAGATAAACCTGTCTGAAGAGATAAAGCAAGGCGTTTGAAGATTTTTTCACCTTTATGCACTAAATCAGAATGATTGCATTGCAGATATCTTTTTAATTTGGATGGGACTAAACAACCATTAGCAACACCTTTATGACAGTTTGCGCATTGACCTTCGGGTGCCTGTTCGTTCCAAACCGGAACAAAGAAAAAACAAAGTAAGGTAGCTAGGGTCATATTTTCTTATTTTTCCTCGAAGCTCCTTTATGCTTAGGCTGACAGGAGTATGCTGGGTTATTTCGTCACATTCGACGATGCTGGTTGTTATTGAATCAGTCGTCTCAGAAGTTTCTACAAGTTCACCACATAAATAAAAACTCATGTACAGGTCCCTCCAATAGTATCAAATATAAATATATATATATATATATATATATATATATATATATATATATATATATATATGCTCCATATATATATATGTATGTATATAATAATATATGCATATGTTGCTAGATAATAATAATATGTATAATAATAATATATATATGTATATATATATGCTTCTTTAGTAGCCTATTTGTATATCTAACCCAGTAATATGTATGTAATAATAACTATGTATGTATGTAACCAACTAGTAGCTAACTCAACTATTATAATATATATGTATCAATATAATAATAATAATATGTAATATTAATAATATAAAAATAATAAAAACAATATATATATATAACTAATAATATATATATATATATATATATGTATGTATATATGTGCTAATAATATAATAACCAATAATATAATATAACCAATATTATAACTGCATAATATAATATATATATAACTATATATATGCTATATGGGGCCATATGCGTAATAACAGTAACCAATAATAATAGCCAATAATAATGTAATAATAATATGTATGTAATAATAATAATATATAATATAATAACATAATAATAATAATAATAATATTAATATATTATGTATATAATAAAGAACAAATAACCAATAACCAATAATATATATATGATATATATAATAATAATAATATATAATAATAATAATATATATAATAATATAATATATATATATATATATATATATGTAATATATCAGCTCAACATCTCAACCATAATGCTATATGCAACTCTAATAATATAATACGTAATATGTAACATAATATGTATAATAATATAATAATAATAATAATAATAATAATATGTAATATATATGTAATAATAATAATAATATGTAATAACAATATAATAATAATAATATATAATAATATATA
>JABUQX010106436.1:15000-26412 GCA_015478945.1 Trachelipus rathkii | reverse complement strand
AAAAATGGTTCCACCCTTTCCCAAACATAATTTCCAGTAGCCCTCTGAAATAATCTATATCCGGAAAAATATTGAAAAACATCGGAAAGACAACCCCTGAACTGAGCCCAAAACTTCTCCTTCTTTCTTTCCACCCTCAACATCAGAAGTCTAAAAAACACATCCCAACAATAACTTTTCTACTATTCTAATTACCAAATCTCATTAATGACTGCATATAAACCTAACCCCGAAACATTTCTTGAATGAACCATAAACCAAAACGGGTTATGATCCCATCCCCAGATATTTAACTAAAAACAATGGCAATCCGATCTAACCAAAACCCGGATGGGGAGTTTTTCACTTTACTTAAAAAAAAATGGCATTTCTATAACCTCCCCCATGAAGATATTCACTTGTCAACTCCACATAGAAGGCACTAGCAACTCTGTTAAAATTAAAATCCGGAAAATCCAAAACTAATGTCAATGGAGGTCTATCCCGACCCCCAAATTTATCTAAAGACAGGAGTCATAAATGCCCCTTAAGAAAATTATCAAAACACATTTTCTTAACCCTAAAGTAATAATTGCGGGAAAATTTTCCAACATTGAATCTCTCCCAAACCGAGAAACATTTTTAACAATCGGGCCCAAACTCCCTCTCAACTAATTTATTCAAAAATGGGTTTCCCCGTCCAATTACTTACGGGCTACCTAACACGTCCTATAAACGTCCGGGAAAATCGGGATGTTCCCGTCCCTTAATAGATCAATCTGCGGAGGAACCCTAAAACTGGGAAACGTAAATACCACGTAAAAAAAAGTGATAGTTTCTGATCATTTCATTGTCTTGCGGTGCAAATTGCCATTAAATTTAAAACTTCCAAAAATTTCCACCAAACCATAAAAAATAACAGGCTAGATGGGGTTCAAATTAGATTTGGTACACTCGTCCGGAAAGAATAACTTTTTCATTCACATACCAAATAAGCGAGAAAATGAGTTGGCATCTCCAAAACAGATCCGAATTCGGCATGCTGCTCACAAATATAATTTTCATCCAATCAGAAGTAGGGCTCAGGATATGAAAAAACATGTTTTATCATACCTTAAAACCAAAAAAAGCGATTAAATAATTCTCCGACCAATCACATACAGTAGGTCATATAGATATACGGATTACTCCGTCCACTCACAAGAAAAGGAAAGCATTTCCTTCTTACCTGAATATCACATAGTGATCTTTATCCGATCCAGCATGTTTCAGTTCTCAAAAGTATTATTTATTTAAAATAATAACAGTTGATTTCGATTCTTGTAATATCTGGAAATTACCCCATTTATTGACCTCTCGTTTAATTAGGCTTAAATCCGCCCTGGATACAAAATAGTTTATCCTAAATATTAGGCCTAAATTAGGCCAACCGTAGTATGTTTGCAACCTAACATTATTAACAGAAACACAGGTAAGTTTGAAATATATTTTGACCTGGTTTGTAGGCCTAAATCGCCCCGGGACACAAAAAGTATCCTAATTTAGGGCTAAAGTAGTTATTTCAACCCATTTTACAGAGAGAGTTCAGTGTCAGTTACGTATCTGTAACGAGTGCGGTTTGTTGTGTTTTCTCGCTGTTGGATTGTCAATAGTACATAGATAATAATAAATAAAATCCCAAATTATTTAAAAAAACTTTGAAAAATAATTTTTAAGTTAACATCGAGCGAATAATAGTAAGTGAATAATTGTTGGTGAAAAAAAACAAAAGAATGATTTTAATTATATCAATACCATGGATGTATGAAGATAAACTTATATTTCTTATTTAATAACTATATTACATCGCTCAGAGAGTGGAGTAAAAGCAAGTAAGCAAAGAAACAAAACGTGGCATAGCTTGTGATAGAGAGGGTGCTAGGTGGCTGACTTTACTGCATTTTCTTGATTTATTGCTTATAAGGTACGTACAATATATGCTTTTAATGATAATATTAAAAAAAATTTACTAAAAGTTAATTTTAATTCACTTGAGTTGTTATAAAAATTTAAAACAAAAAAGTACTTAACAGTTATGTAATAAATTCTTTGCATCAAAGATAATGATTGATTATTATAGAAGTTTTAAGAAACTTTTTAAATAATTTTAGTATATTTGAATGAGTAATATAAATGTACGTGTTTAATTAAAACATAAAATTTTTAATAAATTATACGTTATTATGTGTAAGTGAATGTGCCGTGTTTTTGAGTGTGTAAGTGAGTTGTGCGTGTGTGTTGTGGGGTGTGTAAGTGCATGTGGTGTGGGGTGGGATAATGTTGTGTGTAGTGATGTGTGTGGGTATAAGTAAATCTGTGTGTGACTAGATGAAGTAGAAGAGTCTATGTGATGATAAGTAATAATCTTGCGTGTATGTGTAAGTAAAATCTGTATGTGTTATAAAAGTCACAATCCTCGCTGCTGTCGCTGCTAAGGGTAAATCTGTGTGAGTGCTAAGTAAATCGTGGTGCCCGTTAAGTAAAATCTGTGTGTGTGAATGTGTGTAGTATGCGTACAAGATAAATGCGCTTTGTGAGTTTTAAGTAATCGGATTGTGCAGTTGTAAGTAAATCTGTGTAAGTAAAACTGTGTTGGTAATAAGTGTAAATGTAAGTGTCTATGAGATAAAAATGCTAATGGTCATAGTGACGTGGTTTATAAAGTGTCGATAGTGATATGTGTGTATAAGTGTGTAAGTTGTGTGTTGTATCGTGCATATGTATGCACAATAAATTAAATAACAATAGGCATGAAGTAAATAACACTAAGGTATAAATTAATAAAAATTAATAAAAAATAAAAATAATAAATAAAGTAAAATAAAAAATAAAATAAAAAGAAAAAACAGAAATAAAATAAAAAGTATTTAAAACAAAATAAAATAATAAATAAAAGTAAAATATAAAAATAAAATAAAAGAAATAAAAAGAATAAAAATAAAAAGTATTTAACAAAATAAAATAATAATAAAGAGTAAAAATATAAAAATAAAATAAAAAGAATAAAAAAAGAAATAAAATAAAAAGTTATTTTAAACAAAATAAAAGAATAAAAAAAGTTAAAATAATAAAAATAAAATAAAAAGAATAAAAAGAATAAAAATAAAAGCAGTATTAAAACAAAATAAAAGAAAACATAATGTTAATAAATATATGAACTGTTAAAGCTCAGTGTAAAGCAGGAAAGTTAAACCAGTCAGCGTAAAAGCAGATAGTTAAAGCCAGAAAGCAGAGAGTAAAGCAGTAAAGCAGATAGATAAAGCAGTAAAACAGAGAGTTAAAGCAGTAAAAGCAGATAGTTTAAAGCAGTAAAAACAGATAACAAAAGCGTGACTATACTGAATCCCTAGGTGTTTAGGTAATAACACTCTATTGATTACTGATTTTACTGCTATATAGGTATTGTAATGTTAAAAATATATGAGTTAAAGCAGTAAAACATATGAGTTAAAGCAGTAAAACATATTTGTCATTCCATTTCTCCAAGAAAAGGTATCTCAGTAAATGAGTGATTTAAAAGCAGATTTAAAGCAGTCAGTCACTTAGGTAAAAGCAGAAAGTAAGCAGTAAAGCAGAAAGTTAAAGCAGTAAAACAAGAGTTAAAGCAGTAAAACAGTAAAACAAAAGCATACTAATCCCCCCCCCCCCTAGGTGTTAGGTAACACCTCTATTGATTTACTGATTTACTGCTTTAAGGTATGTAATGATAATAACAAAACATTTTTTTAGTAAACACTTTCTTGAGTGAAGATAAACGTAATAATAAATGATTTTATAAACTAAATTTGGCTTTTTCTTCTTAATAACATTTTTTAAAAAATTTATAATTAAAAAGATTAAGTAAAAAGTTATTAAGTAAAAATAATGTTAATAAATATATTGTGTTAAAATAATAGTCTGTAACGAGCTATACAGTTTATGTTCACGAAAATGTATTTTAATAAAATGTTTAAGTATAAATAATAAAATGAATGACTCATAAGTATATTTGCAAAAGAAATTCTTAATGGATTTAAGTATGAATAAAAATATGAGGAGACTCATAATTATTAAGTTATTTATCAATTCCGCAAGGTAATATTGCGAGCCTGACGGGCGCACGCGAACTGGCGGGTACGGACGAGACACAAATATTGCGCCTATGCGCGGCTGCTCGCGTCTGGTGAGCGGTACCGCGGAAAATTTTGCGCCTGCGGCGCTCGCGGCGGGGCGGGGAACGCGGCGGGTCGCATCTTGCGGGTGCGGGTGCGTGTATCTTCACGCGGAGGGCGCATGCGGCGCCCTCGTGGTTAGCTTATAAAATAAAACATTAATATAAACTCTTGTTTGAAGTAAAGAATTACTTTGTCAGCAACAAAAGAATGGGATTTCATCAAAGGATGAATCATCAATATAGACGGTATTCAAAGATGGACTTCATCAAGATGAGGTTCATCAAGCATGACATATACAAAGTTGAGCATCAAAGTTGAGGCATTAATGATGAGGCATCAAAGTTGAAGCATCAAAGTTGAAGCATCAGAAAGTTGAGGCATCAAAGTTGATGCATCAAATATCGAGTGTGTGGAAGTAGTAAACCGTTTGATGTGTGTGGGTGTGAGTGTAAAGTGTATATGGTTTAAATGTAAGTGTCTATGGTTTAGTGTAAGTGTCTATATGGCAAGTGTAAGGGCTTATAAGTGTCCTAGTGTTTATTAAAGTGGCGATATGTGAATGTGTGTAATATTTAGGTTATAAATCTTTTTAATGATATATAGTATATATATATAATAACCAATATATTATATATATATATATATATATATATATATATATATAAACTTCTATCTATATACTATACTAATAGTATAGTAGGTATTATTATATACGAAGATTATACTACATATAAACATGCTTGCAATAATATATAGGCATATAAACCTATATACCATATATACTAACTCAGAGTAGGAAGCATCCTAGCACTATATCTGTATAACTATACACCATTCGATTTATCCTCCATTCCTTATAACCTAGGGTAAGACACCGTAGTAGTCTGAGGGGCTATTAGGGGTTTCAGGGAGGCTAGAACAAGCCTTGACAAAAAGTCTCGGCACTCAGTTTTGGCAGCTAGTTGTGGCACTCAGGTTGGGGCACTATGTGGCACTCACTTGGCTATCATTGGCACTCGCTTGGAACTCACCATAAGGCACTCATTTAGGCACTCACTGGCACTCACCTGCGTACTCACCTGACACCTCATACCTTATTACATAGAACACTAATAGAACAATCCCTAGCTATCTTTCTAACGGTGATTGGGAATCTCATCAACCTATCTAAGCCTAGCGGTGGCGTCCCAAACCCTGAACCATGGTATATAGGACAGGGCAAGGCTTGAGAAATATCATACGTCAAACACAAGGTATAAGACATCAAAGTTGTAAGGGCACGTGTAGGCTTAGGTATAAGGATGTACGCTAGGTGAAGGTGGGAGTGTCGCAGTACTAGGTGAAGGGTGTAGGTGAGGAGTGAGAGGCAGGTGTAGGATGTAGGTAGGCTACAGGCGCCGTGGAATCTAGGGTGAGTAGTGTTTAGGCTAGGTGAAGGATGGGTGAGGCTAGGTGTAGGTTAGGCTAGGTGCAGGCTAGGTGTAGGCTGGCGTGTTTAGGCTACTGTGTAGGCTGAGTGTAGGCTGGGTGATTAGGCTGGGGGTAGGCATATGTGAAGGCTGCGTGTAGAAAGCTATAAGGAGCGCTAGGTGTAGGCTAGGTGTGTGCTGTGTGTGTGAGATGTGTGTGTTGTGTGTGAGTGTGTTGAGGGCGTTGCGCGCCCACGTGTGTAGATGTTACCGAAATATCAAAAAAAATAGGGCTAAGCCCCTAAAAGGGTGGCCAAAATTCAGAGATGGGCACAAAAATGACCCATGGGATGGCCAAAGAGTATGATTCGAAAAAAATTAGGATGGACATGTACAACGGTTAGCGACGCAACCGTTGGGCGCAAACACCCTTCTTTCGAAGGGTTGCCACAATTACCGTTGCGAGAGAAAATTGAGGGTTGGGGCCAAAGATTTGACCCATGAGTATAGACCATAATGGTGTAGACACCAAAAATTTACCGTGGGCAAAAAAAGGCCCACAGGCTCGAAAAAAAATTAGGAGGGCCTGTCATAGAGGGTAATACGTACAACGGATTGCGTGACGCAACCGTTTGGCGCAACCCTTCTTTCGAAGGGTTGCAAAAAATTAGGGTTGCCAAAAAATTAGGGTTGCCAAAAAATTTGGGTTCTCAAAAAATTTGGCTTCTCAAAAAATTAGGGTTCTCAAAAAATTAGGGTTCTCAAAAAATTAGGGGGGGCGCAAAATAGCGGGGCAATACGTACAACGGTTGCTAACGCAACCGTTATGGCGCACCCTTATATTCGAACCTCTATAGCAAAATATAGGGTTGCCGAGAAAAAATTAGGGTTGCCAAAAAATATTAGGGGGGTTGCCAAAAAATTAGGTTCTACATACAGAGATTAGGGCTGCCGAAAAATTAGGGGCGCCAAAAATGACCCATGGCAAGACCCACAAGGGTGGCTCGAAAAAAAGTAAGTCCCAAAAGGTAAAGGCCAAAAAAGCCTCAAATTTGGGCTAAAAAAATTTGGGCTCAAAAAAGGTCAAGCCCAAAAAAGGTAAAGGTCAAAAAAGGTCAAGGGCAGGTAAAAAATTGGGCTCAAAAAAGGTCGCGGTCAGAAAAGGTCAAAAAGGTCAAAGCCAGGTACTTAGTCCAATAGGCCCTCCATACTACTACAGTGTGTATGAAAATATTCGTTAAATGTACATAGGTCGGAGAATGCACGGTAGAAAAAATATAAGGGAAATACTTTTCACTCCAGTAGTAATAATCATGGAGCAACAACATTATTATAATAGCATTTTTTTTGAATACATAATTTATGCAGTGATGTTATACATCATTATCATATTCTCAGTAGGTGTCCAAAATGTGACCCGTTAGTAGCAACGCAGGCTTATTCCCGTCTCATCATGTAGAGATGTAGTTTTAGGAATATTCCAACTTGAAAAATAAATTTGCTCAATCATCAAAGACTTGTATACGTTTTGTAACAACATCAGTGATAGGGTCTCTGCACACGAGTGATTTGAAGTGGATCCACAAATAATAATCTAAATGGTTGTGGTCGGGAGACCATGGTGGCCATGCAACGGGTATTTTGCGTGCACTCCAACGATTAGGATCCGTACCGTCGGGATAATGGCAAACTGACCTTGCAAAATGGGCTAGGGCTCCATCATCTATGAACCACATGACTAGAAGGACACCCAAAGAAGCGTCCTCGGGGAGTCCTGGTAATATGACTGGGCGTTTAGATGCTTCGGTAAGACATATGATCCGATAAAATTGTCACCACTGATACCAGCCCAAACGTTAATCCGAATTGGTGCTGGTGCCTGCCCAGGAGAATGCCATGCAGAATTGCCATGTGCCGAGATGTGGATACTCTGGAAAAGCATAACTCTATCCTGGCCAAATAATGTCTCAGCTGTTTAAAGGATTAACGACGTCACATCGCTATTATTTATTTGTTGCTGGAACCACTATCAAAGTTCTACACGTTGTGCATAATCATTAGAAGTGAGACACTGTACACGTTGCAAATTATGGGGTAAATATTCTCATCGCGTAGTTAGTCTTCAAGATGATTTGATATGACGTCGTCATTGCAGGCAAAGGTTCTGGAAACTGACTCTGCTATCCCTTGCAACGTCCCGGAGAGTATCGGCTCTCTCCGAGGTGTAGGAATGACACGGGGGTGGTGGTCTAATGTCGCAAATTGTCTAGTTTCATTCAATCTTCGAAGGACGCCAGTGAATCTGGCTTGATGGGGATGTCTTTTATTTGGATATGTGTCACGATACATTCTTGCTGCCTCACGACTGTCCCTTTTGCTCATTCATATTTAAATAATATTCACGGAATGAATATCGAATCGTCGTCACAGTAAAAATGAAAATTTTATGACGTAATAGGTAAGTGCGTTCACGTCTTTCCACGGATAGTTTATGACTTATGCTCGCTATGATTGTTATAGACGGTGAAGTCACCTTCGACACCATGTACCAATTATTATACTCAATATTTATGTTCTACACCTGTTACCAAGCATTCCACGGCGTTACATGAAGGTACGGTTTATTATACTATTACAAAATTGTCATGTAAAATCTATTCTTCCACGGGTCGTTATTTGAGCTACACCCCTTTATCTTGCATTTCCGTACTGTGTGCATGGCACCAAAATTGTCAAGTTCACTATGTTTCATAATGTCACAGATTTTGTCGGTATACTTAGTATCCACCTTATATATATATATATATATATATATATATATATTATATTATTATTATTATTATTATTGTTAAATCATAAATATCAACAAGAGCAGTTATATATATATATTTTATATATATATTAAGTCATCACATATATATATATATATATATATATATATATATATATATATATATATACGATGTCACACTCCTTTCAAAAGGAGGGGGGGAAAAAACACCCAGTCTCTAGCACAATTTCCTCAGGTGGGCTCAGACGTGGGACTTAAAGAAAGGAAGATTGAATACTGCAGGAAAATAGATGACGGCAAGGAATTCCACAAAGCAGATGTGGCTGGAAAGAAGGAGGGACCACAACGAGTGATCTTTGAGTCACCAATATTCACACAATGTTCATGTGAGAGTAAGGCACCTCTTGTGTTAAGAGGGTGACTCAATGGTGGAGGAATGCGAGAAGTCAATTCCCTCGAACACCTGCCGTTGTAATTTCTATAGAAAAGAGATAGCTTGCCAATGTCACGTCTCAGAAAAAGAGGGTCAAGGGAGTCAGAAAGAATGGGACAGTTTATAAGTCTCCTAGCCTTAGCATCAACCCTTTCCAAAAGGAGGATGGAACCGGATTCACCCCAAATGTGAGAGCAGTATTCCATACAGGGGCGAATAAAGCCCTTATATAACTGGAGTAACTGAACAGAAGACAAAAATATCACGCAATGTGAACAGAATTCCCAACTTCTTTGAGGCCAATTTTGCAAACTGATGTGATATTGGGTCTGCAAGCCAAATAACTATTTATGCTCGGTCCAAGAATGTTTATGTTATATATATATATATATATATATATATATATATATATTATTATACTATATTTATATATATATATATATACAGCAGCAATATATATATATATGCATATAAGAAGAATATATAAAAATAAATATGTTATATCTAAGGATTTCAAAGTAAATATATATTATTGTTGGCTGGTTAAGGCTAAGGTTAAGGTTATGCTGGCTGGCTGGTTGCTGGGCTACTGCTGGTTACAGCAGCAGTTATATATACTGTTATATTAAGGTTATATATATATATATATATATATATATATATATATATATATATATATATATATATATATATATATATATATATATATAAACTTTATAATTTATACTATTTTTAATTTTTTTTAATTTCTTTTTAAAAAAATTAATGCTACTTTTTAATTGCAAGAAAAGCAATTAAAGTATAAAAAAAATTAAATAAATACACTTAAGTCTCACTTTGTCCATTAGATTTTGAACAGAATGGCAGCGAAGGGAAATGTTATGTGGTACATTCAACCTCCTATAAAGAAAAGGCGTCATGACATAACCAACGAGCAAGTGTATACATATAATTCAATGGTTGTGGAGGTAAATAGTTGCATTATTATTATTATTATTATTATTATTATTATTATTATTATTATTATTATTATTATTATTATTATTATTATTATTATTATTATTATTATTATTATTATTATTATTATTATTATTATTATTATTATTCTTATTATTATTATTATTATTTATTATTATTTATTATTATTATTATTATTATTATTATTATTATTATTATTATTATTATTATTATTATTATTATTATTATTATTATTATTATTATTATTATTATTATTTTTATTATTATTATTATTATTATTATTATTATCATTATTATTATTATTATTATTATTATTATTATTATTATTATTATTATTATTATTATTATTATTATTATTATTATTATTATTATTATTATTATCATTATTATTATTATTATTAGTAGTAGTAGTAGTATTAGTAGTAAGAATGACAAGCCTCACTCAATGCCAAATTTAGCTGTTTTACTGCTCAAATCTGGCACCCCTATTCTTTTTTAGAGACTTTTTGTTGTACGTATATAGTATTTAGCCTTTTTTTTGGTATCTTAGCCCTTTTCTAGTCTTTTTGGCGTATGATGTCATGCTTTGCTATCCTCTACCCCAGTGGTTCTTAACCTTTTTTGAGTCATGGACCCCTTCAAGAATCTCATGAAAGCTATGTACTCCCTACCCAGAATGAATATATATATATATATATATAGTATATATATATATATATATAAAATATATATATATATATATAAATAGATATATATATAGCATATATATATATATATATATATATATATATATATATATATATATATATATATATATATATACAAACTTAAGTGTAGGGAAAGAAAACAGGACATTTAAAAAAAAAAACTTTTATTTATTGCCACAAAAAAGATAAATTAATGAGACGGTTGCTGCTGCTTCTTTTCGATAAGCACGTCAAATTGTGGGATTGTCTTAGATTTTTAGTTTTTATTGCAACTAATGTTGAGAATCCCGACTTGCAAAGATATGTAGTAGCAAACGTCACTAACAACGACATAGCTCGTTTCACTAGTAAAGGGTGAGCCTGTCCTAAATTTAACCAGAATTTGGAAATATCTTCAGCGTTAAATTCCGCTCGCAATACTGCTTTCGTTCTTAAATCAATCAAGTCATCTTTGATAAGGTCTTTGTCCTTTTTATACCGCTATAATAAGAACTAGAACATTCCAGATGCTGCCAGAACGTTCGATTGCGATTCGATTTTTGATTTTTTTTCTACTGATCACGCGCAATATTTTTAACGTCTTTATATACCACCAGTACCTAATGCATGTACCCCTAAGAGGTTCATGCACCTCAGGTTAAGAAACCCTACTACACCCTTTGATAAAGCCTTTTTCTGTCATCCTAGCCTTTTTTTTCTAGCTCGTCTAGCTTTTTGGCTCGAGTTTGGTATGAAACTATATGTTTTCTGGGACGCCGCGTCGAATGCCGTGATCGTTGAGCAGCTGAGTGAGTCCCTGAGGTCTCAGTGCGTGGGACCTTGCCGAATTCGCGTGCTCCATGCCTGGGCTAATCGCCTTGCGCGCCCGGGCTCTCATTGTGTGCTCGCGTTGCGGATACTCGACCACATACACATACACGCG